>JAOYSI010072492.1:2346-55871 GCA_025775065.1 Hiodon alosoides
TTGTTTGTTTGTTTGTTTCCCAGACCATGTGCATGTTTCTCCCCTTCTCATCTCCCTGTGCTGGCTCTCTACTGTGGCTTACACATTACATTTGCACAACCCCATGTGTTGACAATCTTTACCTGCAGTCCCTTAACCAATAGTACACCACCATTTTTAAGACCCCTTGAAAGGGCAAGGGTGCTTCTCTTTCCTTATCCGAGAAGCTTTTACAACTGCAGAGTTATTGGTCACCTTTTATGATTTACCCAGTTTTACCCAGCCTCATATTGATGGAAACTTTGCATTTGCCGTTTGTGAATTTGTGCTTAAACGTACTGCTCTAGCCTTGTTCCGGCTACATGTTTATGCCCTTAATGAGCATGCTCGTGGCATTGGGGAAACGTTTCTGCACGGGTGTGTGGGTCTCAGTGACGAATGAGTAGCGCGTGCGTCTTTGAAGAAGGACGGTTGTTTATCATCTGGCCGTGGTCACGTACGAGCCTCCCTCCCCACCCAGGAGAAACGGTCAGCCTGCGAGCGTTACAAGGAAGTGCACCTGGAGCTGAGCGGGATGAAGAGTCGCAGCGAGAGGGAGATCGAGAGCCTGCGGGAGCACCTGAGGCTGGCCATGGCCGCCCTGCAGGAGGGGCAGCAGCTGGGGAATAGTCTGGATCACTGAGACGCACAGAGAGGGAGGGCGGGAGGCTGAGACTGGGAACCGGGTGCTTTGCTTACAACAAACTCGTTTTAATATATTTTGAATGGATGCACCTGTGTTGCTGGTGGAGAGGAGTGACGTCGTCGCGGAGGAAGACGGCTGTAAATGGCTCCCAGACGTGACAACTTGTGTGTTGTCTCTCGCAGCGGTCCCATATGGAAGGCTGCCTGAGTGGTGTAAACATCCAGACTGTTCTTCTCTGTCTGCACCATGAGAAGCTCTCCATGAGAGTGATGTTACATACAGGAAAGATGAGCGTGCGTGCAAAGAAAACGTCTCTGAACGAGTCTACCTTTTTGTATATATTTGTCTTGGTAAATATTTATCCCTCCTTCCTTACTCCCTTCAACTGAGAGTGCAACTGTAAGAGGAAGATAATTACATTTATCCAACTGTATCTTTAAAAAAAAAAACATTTTTATTTACATCGGCATTAAGAAAAGTCTTTAAAGAGGAATCCCCATTTTAACTGAACTGAATGTGCCTTAGCTTTCAGTTAGTCAGCCAATTAGCATTGAAGCCTAGCATCAGCTGATTAGTCATGTACACTGGGTTGCTTAAACATGAGTCGGCACTTTTTTGATCTTTCTGTTTCGTGTGTATGAGAGAAAGCGTGAGTCTGAGTGGAGAGAGACATTGTTGGACGTTTGTATATAATTGTCCCTGACCTATAGGCGATGTATCCAGATACTGTGTAATTTTAGATATTATTATTATTATTATTATTATTATTATTTTTGAATTTACTTTTTTGCCTGTGCTATTGGATTGCTGTATATTTCAGCTGTGCTTTGTAAAATTACACTCAAGTCAAGGGTTCCATCACTATAAGTGTAACGTAAGATACTGTCATCATTTAGGGACAAGCTAATGTATATGGACTTTGGAAATCCGGATCCTCTTAAGTTGAACTTATTATGGGGTCAGGAACATCGTGTTACAAAGTTGATAGGGAGACTTTATAGACAGCATTTTGACCGGTCAGTTTTATTTTGTTAATGTTTTACCTTGTTTTTTAAAACCTCTATTTGCTGTTAGCTTTTTTTTATCTGAGACGTCAGGAGGAACCTTGTTGTGGAATTGCCTCCATGTGTTTCTGTATACATAAATGCCCAATTGACATGGACGCAAGACACATCCTTTACATATGGGTTAATGTGTACTGTCTTGGGTGATTCTAAACTGAACGTTGAACTGATTGCCATGTGCAAACACCTAATGTTGACTCATTAGTGTGTGTGTGTGTGTGTGTGTGTGTGTGTGTGTGTGTGTGTGTGTGTGTGAGAGAGAGAACCTCAACAAACTAGTGTTGCTTCAATGAGCCAATGTTGTTTTTATATATGTGTATATACAATATATATATACATATATACATACACATTTTTGTGAGAATGGGATCACCCACATCTGTCTTTTATAATTATTGACAGTGAGAGTTATATAATCATACATTGCATCTCTGTAAAGTACCAACATTTTAATAAAATAAAAATCAAAAATAAAATACAGGTTAATTACATTTCTTTGTTGTTCATTTGAAGAAGTGCCCTAAGGTAACTAATTTGACAATAATAAAATTTGTGAAATTAAATATTTTCTTGGCACACTTTGGACCCCTTAGTACCAACTGAGCATCGTTTAAACGCCACAGCCTACCTGAGTATTGTTGCTGTCCATGTCCATCCCTTTATGACCAGTGTAACCTTCTTCTAATGGCTATCCAGCAGGATAACGTGCCATGTCACAAAGCTCACATCATCTCTAACTGGTTTCTTGAACATGAAAATGAGTTCACTGTACTCAAATGGCCTCCGCAGTCACCAGATCTCAATCCAATAGAGCACCTTTGGGATGTGGTGGAACGGGAAATTCACATCATGGATGTGCAGCCGACAAATCTGCAGCAACTGCGTGATGATAATCATGTCAATATGGACCAAAATCAGGAATGTTTCCAGCACCTTGTTGAATCTATGCCACTAAGAATTGAGGCAGTTCTGAAGGTAAAATGTACCGGGTCCAACCCGGTAATAGCAAGGTGTACCTAATAAAGTGGCTGGAGAGTGTATATTCTGAATATTATTAGGCATTGTAGCCCTTCTAAGATAGTCCATCCAAATTGTCCTCCAGGACCAACATATCAGTTATATCCCTGGCCTAGCCTGTTCCTCTAGACTAGACATTGTACTTACAATAATTAAAGAATGTTTAGAGATTTTAACCACCTTTGATAAATATGTTCTGTTAACCAGGGATGGCCAATCCAGACCCTTAGGAGTCAGTGTCTCCAGGTTTTCTTCCCAGCTTGCTTCTTTGATTTTTTCTTTGAAATAATTATTTGCAAGGGAAATGATTTCATCTGGGGTTTTCCAATGTTAATAAGATACAAAAGAACGGATACATATCGCTACTCTCTAAGCCTGGGTTCGACCACCCCAGACATAAACGACACAGTAATTAAATTGACACTCCAGTACTCTAGGTGGCACCAGTGAATACATAGGTTCGGTTTCAATTCGTAAGATGAAAAAGGGGGTGTCGCACACCGACAACAAATATGGCGTCTGTAGCGGCTGGTCGTGGAGCCAGTGGCGCTGTCCGTGTTGTCAAACCTATTTTCAGCAGAGATTTAGATGAAGCCAAACGTCGTGTTCGAGAGCTGTACCGAGCCTGGTACCGAGAAGTTCCGAATGCAGGTAAAAAATATTTGGTAGATCTCTTTAGTTATGTTAGCTAGCTAGACAAGTAAACGTCAAGGTCGTGGCGAGATACTAGCTCGCAAGAGATGTACTCGGCCTACTGCACAGCTGGCGTTAGTGTCCACAAACGGTTTTTATTTAACTAGGTAGTGTTAAAATTAGTGTTTTAAAAAAAGTTCACATAGTTGCTCAAGAAAGATAACCATATGCGTATGTATTGTGCAGAAAGGATATGAAAAGTTTATCATTATAAGTGACATTCTAGAACGTCGTTTAGAATTTATTTATGCCGTTAATGGAAACTTTAGAATAAAAAATAAGTTGTTATATTTTATCTGTGTAAGATGATGATGATGATGATGATGATTAAATGAACTGTTGTGAAGACTTAAGTTGAAAAATTGCAGCAAGCTTCCGTAGCACTCTCTGATAACCTCGACATTGTCTCTCACTACTGTGGTTTTTAACTTTCCAACCATATGTACGTTTTGAGTGAGACTGTAACCATTACACCATGCTATTTATTCTCTCTCTCACAGTGATTATGTATTGAGTGGTGCAGTCACTCTAGGTACCAACTGAAAAAATCTCTTTTTATAAAAAATATTCAGTGACAACGTTCCAGCTGGATATATCTGCTCGTCAGGGCAGAGAAAAGGTGCGGGAGATGTTTGATAAGAACCGACACATCACTGACCCACGAGTCGTTGACATGCTAGTGGTTAAGGTAAACGTTTTTTTATATTTGTGTGTGCTTCATTTGTTGTGCACAAGATGATAAAGTTAATTTATTTTACTTTAATAATACACACTGCTGACCAGTGTGACATTTATTAAACGTGTTTGACGTGTGTGATTTTGAAGAGAATCTAATCATTTGTGATCATGAGCTTAACAATTGTCAGTATTGGGAATATCCACAGTATATATCCACAGTATCTCACATCCAGAAATGACTGAAAAAAAAACATTAAGTAATCAGTGTTAGTCTAGCAGTAATTGGAGTGTAAAATATTTGGTTTTGTATGCGTTAGCAGGCTGTGCTTTTAGCTTTGTGTTATGGATTAGCATGGCTACAAAATGAGAGCCTGTTCATTTAGTAACGGCACATAATCATTGACGCATGGTTTTCAAGTGTTTCAGCGACAAAGGCTATGGAAATCACTAACATGTCACAAGGAGCTGTTGGGAAGGTGATACTAGCCTGAGAAGACATAATTTTGGTGAACAGCAGTAGACAGACGCATACATGGGCATTGGTTGTGATTTCAAAGCAAGAAATGGCCACTCGGAACAACCTGGGCTGTGAAAATCCTGAATTATTGAACACCGTCAAAAGAACTTCACGGAGCTGAAGTCCACAGACTGACAATGTTCCCACAGACAATGCCATGTGTCTTTGCAGCATGTGGTGGTCCAGCAACGTACTAAATTATATATTTTTATCTTAATTTTCTCCTGCTATCTGCACTTGAACCGCCTGTTCAATTCCAAAGCCCTGTTTAGAAAGCCCCTCTAGGGCTACATATAGCACCCGAAAATCTGCGGTTTGAGTTTAACCGAAAAATTTGCGACTTTTTAGCATGAGTTAGGTATGGTTAAAGTATTGAACTAAGTATTCATATTATCTAGGGCTGTTTAACAATCTAGAATCTTTGTTTAATATGGTTGTTGTACTGTACCCGAGATGTGGCTATCCATTATATTTACGGACTTCCATAATATACTTTCTATTAATATCTGAGAAACCTAGCCGTTTCTACTTTAATGGTTTGTAAGGATGAATGTTTTGTGTGCCATCTGAATACGCCGTTTGTCTTCTGTGTAACGAGGTTGACACTGGTCTCTTCGGCCCTTTCATGGTTCCTTGTTTTACTCCTCCTCAGGG
Organism: Hiodon alosoides; assembly: GCA_025775065.1. Classification (NCBI taxonomy): domain Eukaryota; kingdom Metazoa; phylum Chordata; class Actinopteri; order Hiodontiformes; family Hiodontidae; genus Hiodon; species Hiodon alosoides. The sequence goes on from JAOYSI010072492.1 coordinate 7,634, forward strand.
GAAGATGGAGCTGCAGGAGACCATAAATGTGTGGAAACAGAAGACCCACGTGATGCGCTACTTCCACGAGACGGAGACGCCACGCCCTACGGACTTCCTTTCCAAATTTTACAGTGGACATGATCCTTGAGGCCACCATGACTTAAACTTGAAAAATGATATTGACCATTATAGACCTGTAAATATATGCTTGATTACCCTACCTGCTGTCTGCATTTCATTCCATAAATTCAACAGCTGAAGCAGTTTTCCCACCCCCATTTTTCCATATTATTAACTATATTTGTATTCGAGAAAGTCCATATTTTTAAGAAATAAGCATTTGACCACATAAAATTTCCATTTTTAATAATTGTCTTTAAAACTTTTGGCTTTTAGACATTCAAATGAGCAAACAGGAACTTCAACATACCAAAAAACTGCATTTTTTATTAAGACATCAGTTCACGTAGAGTAGCTTAATGTGTAATTCGTAGTCAACGTCGGACTCAAGAGTAGAATTCCAGGTCTCCATACACAAAAGGCAAAAGTGTTGACGTCATCAGCAATCGTGCTCATTTTTACAGTTTTTCTGTGCGTGCAAGGCATGGCTATGGAACACACTGTGGAGACAAACGCCAAATTAAAATTTGTGCAGCCCCCATCTATAGTTTTGTTCTTAACGACGCGCTAGTCAATTCGCGTAGGCCCGCTCCCTGTCTTATTATAAATGAATCCATTTAATCAATTTATTTTGCCCAAAATCTCGTATTTAAGATAGGGAGCAAATTAACAAGTGAAAGGATGCAGGGAATAGAGTACATTACTTATCTATGTTAATTGATCAACACACAAAATAAGTGCACTATAATCGTACTATAAAAGTATGTGCGTTTGAGTATTTTTACCATCCATACACAGTCAAGTCTAGTCGTCGTCGTCGTCATCGTCGGGAACAAAGATATCATGTTCTTCAAGCAAGGCGGCGAAGTTTTTGCTTATAAGCGTTCCCACATACACCGAAGGCACTACGACCACAGTCATCCGCACAAGACCAAAAGATGTCTGAAAATAAAGAACCATAGCTGTGATTTTAAAATTGGAGCGCTGTGTGGGTTTTCCAGTCTAGCCGTGCTTTGTGAGATAAGGATAGATGCCTTTACTTACAATATTTTTGAGCCGTTATCATTTACTTAATCGTAGGTTTATAGATGTTACCGTGTTTCTATGCTATAGTATAACAGGTAAGTAACGCGCTATGAATATAAGCATTATTTACTACTGTGCTCGATGAAGTTTGCCGTAAAAACGAGTAGATATAGACATATATTGTAAACGGTCGTCACAATCAGTTGCTGCATTTATAACGACCAGTTTTCTTAAATGAAACATGACATCTTTAGTTTTTCATCATCAGAGTTTCCAAGCTACCTTAGCTCTCACCGGGCGCATTCTGTGCCCCAATCCTAAAACACATCATTGGCATTAATTTACCTGGTTAAATAAGATACATCTGTAGTTTCACAGAACTGTGAACACTTTTCCTACACGAAACAGACAAATAAACCTTTTTAAAAATTAAAGTTGACTTACTTTAACAGGGTTAGGTAGAACGGCGCCTGATGACGTGGCTACTGCATTTCGACACTGACTCAATCTTGAGCATTTTGGGCCATTGTTGCCTGTCAAAAGCCCAGTGTTTCTCAGCGCTGAGAATCTGGAAAAACGACACACAACCGACGCCATTTTCCCTACCCTTGATTATATCGCTTCCGTACTTTAACTGACGTGCACCGTGGGCGGGTTTAAATGACAGACTTTGGAACACACCCTTGTGGGAACGCAGCCTTGATGCACCTCTGTCAGCCTATACAGGTCACACCCTTAATTGTATGTGTACACGCTTAACAATACACTAACAGAAAACGCCCTAGTAACGACTGCAATAGACAGAAAAACAGCAAGCTGTATTCGTTTTTATTTATACATTTTTGTCAGATCAAGAAGTTGGGTACTTGGGTACCCTTAACTTACGGTGTCGGATTTGGCAAATTGTATTTTACAACGCATTTTCAAAATCAGTAAAAATAAGATGCATACATGAATGCTGACTATTTTGTTGATGGACGCCTTCCCGTTCACACATTGAGCCTGGAATGATCTCTGTTTACTCTTCTCCTTTTTTAAGTTATGCACGTTAACAACACCGTACACATTAACCCCTAATACAAAACTCTACATTAAAATGTATGCACCTCCATAGGTTATTGTATTAGTAGTTATCAAAACAATACAATGCTTGTGGATATTTATTACCATTTCCTTAACATGTGTTAAAAAATAAATAAATAAATATTCCTGGCTTACTTTTCGGTGTCTTGATAGGTGGCTGGTGCACTCAAAACAATAAAAAGCAGAACAATGTTTTAAGTTTTTATTTATTTAATGAATTATTCTGCATTTTAACACAAATTTCCTAAATTTCCTCAGAACAGTGGTGAACGGAAGAGCAGTGGTCATTCTCAACAACTTGATTAACTCAACCTCAATTGTGGCAGAGTAGGCTTTCGGATTAGTTAAATAAGCCATCAGCACCTCAAAAAAAAAACATGTAAAATTATAAAGGAGAGAATATTTTCTGTTCTATGGACATCAGCAACTCCACCATTAAATCGTACCGCCATTAAAAGGTAGCCTAAGATAAAAAACACTTACCAATAAATACTGTACAGAAGACTGATATGTACAAACTTGACAGTGCGCTCACATTGTACTGTACAGACGAGACATGCGCAGAAGCCTGGAATAGGTGTGTTTGAATTTACCCCATTGCTGAAAGAAAATGTGAATGTTGATGTGGTGTGGTTTGTATAGTTTTTTTGTTAATGAAGAACTACGCAGGCTAAATTCATATTGTTTATACTGTAAGGTTCAGGCAACGTTAAATTATTTTGTGAACCATGTTAGTGTTTAGCAAAGGTATGTGTTCTGCAGCAAGTGTGTGTGTGTGTGTGTGTTTGTGTATGGGGGGGGGGGGGCAGCCTAAACTAACACTCTTTAAAAAAGGAATCAAACTTTCAAATTTATGATAATAAAAAAAAAGAACTTTACAATATTTCAAGAACTCAACATTAAGATTCAATGGCAAATAATAAAAACATTTGTGGACAAAAAGCATGGAAACCGGAAAAGAGAATGTGATCCCCTTTCTCTCTTCTTGCAAAACCTTGGACCCAATACCTTCTTCATGGGTGTGGCTCCATCTAGTGGTCTTCTAAAAATTTGTGCAGCTCCTCGAAGTTGTAGATCAATCATCAGCTTCAACTCACTGCAGACAAAAAAATGATTTTTCTTTAAATACAGTAATAGTCCAATCATATATATTGCGTATGGCACTGGTGATTAACTTTAATATAATGTCAAAGAGACAAATACGAAAACAGCCCCCGTCCATGGCTCCAAGACATCTTTTTACTCACTTGATGCTGGCGGAAAGAGAGCATTCTGAAGAACTTTTCAATCTCGAAAGCGCTAGGCTTGACGTGTCCACCCGCTCGTCCAGGCTCGCCCAGCCTCACGATACGGCTCCCCGCAATAGAGGCCCTCAGACTCTGGCTCTTGACCACCTGAGCCCCCGGTTTCAGAGCAGGGGTGGCCCTAGAGGAGACGGTGACATAGGAAGCATCTTTCTGCTGTTCCTGGTAACTAACTGAAAGAGAGAAAGGGAGGGAGGGAGAGATAGATAAAGAGGAGGATAGGCAGACTGTTACACAAAGATGTCAGTGCCATTTATAAATCAGAGTGGAAGTCAGGGGTGGGGGGAAGCTCTCAGAGATACAGGAAGTAAAAAATGCTTTAACAAAAAATACCATAGAAATCAGATCACTTTAGATCAGGGATTACTTAATTAAGTCTGCCACAAGGTAAAACTTAATAATCAATATTTTGGTGTTATAAATAATTAATGTTAATATAATACAATTTTAATAAACATTAATAAATAAACATTTTTCCTTCAGGAGACGTGCATTACAATTAACTAACGTTCGTGCTAAAACAGAATTCATTTTCTTTAAATAAAAAACAAAAATACTAGTAACAACAATTAGGCAGCCATAAAATCTTCCTCACCTGCAGCGGTGAGTATTGTGTCTGTGGTGCTTGCAAGCTCCAGGAGGATTGTGGGATATGCAGAGTGCAGTAAGTACAGTCTGCGAAGGACTGGATCAGCTGGAGCAACACCTTGTGACACACCTGGAGACACCTGTGAAACAGCAGCCAGATTAAGGGGCTGAGTAAATTCATAATAAACAACTCCATACACTTATAACCTTATATAAGCAATAATACATAATCCCTTAAAGTAAATTAGCAGATTATTAAAAATATCCCTTTGGTTATACCAATGACTAATTAAAAGAATGCATATGTTTAATTACAGTTGCTCTGGTGACATTTTTGGGTGGTTGGAGGTCACCGGCCCAGAAGAGGAAGACTGATAGGCCAGACGTGGTCATGAGGGAGGAACCCTCCAACACCTGAAGTGGACACACAAATTCGGCCTCCCACAAGCTTTTCCCAGTTGCGCCATCTATTGCCTGAACCTGTGAGATAGGAGGTTTATGAAGGGGTGCAGCAAGGGGGAGTAGTTAAACTCACCATTGTAAGACTTACAATAACAAACTAAATTATTATTTTGTGCAGGGCTGATTTTTTTGTTCAATACCTTTCTGACACCAGGAGCAACAGACAGCTGGATAAGAAGGTCTGGGATCCCATCCTCATTGAACTGGCCTGGGGTTGGACGACTGAGAGAAAACAACCCAGAAAATTAATTATGGTTGACTTCAATCACACTCTAAACCTATACCCTCACTTTAGTGTGGAGGGTTCCGGTCATGACACACAAAGGAGTCAAGCATCCAGTTCATAAAAAAATGTGTGTATATAAAATTAGGCATATATAATAATAATATTATTATAATATAATAATTCTCTGTAATATCACAGACAATTGTTCCAATCACAGGCCTAATCAGCAGCTGAGGGGGGGGGGGGGGTTCCAATTGGGACACCAGATCTGGGGGCAGTGGTAACATTCTGGTTTGGAGACAAAGGATGTCTTTGCCCACTAGAGGCACGTACAGTGTGGCTAAATCCGACACCCTTTTAAACACTCACATTTCTCCAGCATTCCCTCACGTCTCCTTCAGTTCGCCGTCTCACCTGTGCATTACAGCAGATTCGACAGTCCACTCAGTGTGCACGTCCCTCTCCCTCAGCACCGAGAGTTTGCTAGCCCCGCACACCAAGACCCAGTCACTGCTGCTGTAGTTTAGGTTGGACACGAAGTCAAGATTGTTGTGGTTGTTATATAGTCCCGCCACTAGAGGGAGGAAGAACTCCACTTGCTCCTTTCCTCTTAAAGTTGGATGAAAATGGAGAAAAACAGCACTTTAGAACAGCAAAATAATCAGACTGTACAGGAACTGATTATAAATGATAATATCTACATACATTTCATGGGAATTTTTATTCACTCTTGGAATAGACCAGCCAATCCAGATCCCATGCCCACCAACTAATTCTAGTTTAACAATGATGGGAACATCTTTGGGAGGAAAAAAAAAAAAAAAAAAGTACTTCACCACCTGAGAAAATATCAATACCTCTTGAGTAAAATTGCTCTGTACCTGGAGATATGTATGAGAGATGAGTTTGTCCTCTTCAGTTTTTCCCAGAGGGGGTCCTTCACTCTAAGGATTGGGGACAAGGGTACCCTGCTGGTCGCCCTGGATGTTGCCTGCATGTAAATATCCATCAGCCAGGCAGCCTCCACAGTGCCTGAAAGAAAAAATATGATTTGCGCAAACAAAAACAAGTCACAAATAAAACAAGTCAGAGTGAAGTTAAGTCAACTAGTCTTACTATTATTACGAGTGTTTTTTTTTCCCCTGAAAAAAGGCAAAAGTACAATTATTGCTCTAAAATCATTAAATTGCTAACACTTGGCAATTCAGTGCACATGCACATACAAAGTTATATGTAGTTCTATACAAATGATTAACATCAATGACACAATCTCCTTAAAGTCTTTGTGAACAACGTGAGTGTTTGTGAAGTTTCTGCCCCCCCAGCACAGCACACCACACCACACCAGACACCCAAACAGACAAAACCGGATTACCTAGTCCAAACAGAATGTAGTATGCTCCTAGCCGGGTCACATGCAGCTCTGGGCCAATCAGTTTCCCTTGCGCCGTAAGGTTATACGTTACAGGGTGTCCGATAGGAGCACCTGACACCCCTGAGAGTAGGCCTAGCGAAAGATCAGACGCCTGACACAAAAAAAAATAATTAAAAGTGTTAATATTGTACGATACGATCATGCTGGGACAATAAAATAAGACTAAAAGAAGAAGTTTTTCCGATAAAAACTGGACCAAATGTGTGTGTGATATTAGCATAAGCCTACCCTGGTGCAGTAAACCTGCCCCCTAGTGGTGTGCCTTCGGTATGCGTGTATTTAAGAAGCCTGGTCTCTTAAGTGCACATTTGGTTTGGTCACAACAGGCTTCTGTATCATGTGGTAATGTCTTACAGCACCCTGTTGCAGAACCTACCTGGTCAGCAGGTAGAGTGGCAATCAGTAGATCGGGCACAGAGTCACCATTGAGGTCTGGTATTGACACAGCCTGGGACACTATCTCTCCTGGTGAAACGCTCCACAGCACTTTACCTGAGGGTAAGAAACACTTACTGGCTGACAGGCAAGCACTGCAGTGTCGGTTTACCGGTGCTAATCTGTGCTGCTTTGGACAGCATTAATTCATATATGACAAAATGAAAGAAACAAGGTCGACAATGGTCACATTTACATAAAACAGCAGGGGAACAGGCAGAGTTGAACTGGAACCAGAGGAAGCCAGATGATGTCCCACATCCTCATTATAGCCAGTCCTGCTGTAAAGCAATGGTTGTGTTCTCGAAACTCAATATGTTAAAAAAATAACACAGTAGCAATCTAGTTTTCCCATTAGAAATGAATGGAACAGGTGGGACAAGGTGTTTTTTTTCTCTCCAAATACAATACAAAGTATTGTGTTTTATTCAAGCAGTATGTGTGTTTTTATTATATAAGGCTTTTATTTTCCAGACGCGAACAGTACCAGACGAGATGGGAGAGGGCACAGGTGCATCCTTACCTGAAGCGCCATCCACCGTGGTTAGGTGTGCCGATCCAATCAGCAGACACACGGACCCACTGGTGCGGCCTGCTGGCACCAGGACCGACCGGCCTCCAGAACCCTGTGGGAAAGCCTTCCGTACGTTGGCCATGGGGTGTGCCGGGGGCTGCAGCCCACACTGTACGGACACCACAGGCTCCTTCAGGCCCGTCTTCCACAGCGTCCCTCCAGTGAGAGCGGACACGGCCACTACACTGTACTCTGACAGAGAGACAGGGCGGTTAGACAGGCGCTTATACACTGTGTGGTGCGCACTAGTGACCTAAAGGTTGCAGGTCTTATCCTTAAGCAAGGTACTCAACCTGAATTACTTCAGTGAATACTCAGGCATAGAAATGGAAGTACACATGACAAAATATTAGCTGTGTAACTTGCTTTTGATAAAAGTGTATAAGTGTAATTTATTAATCATGTTTACATAAAGATAAACCAATGGCTGAAATCCCTCTATAGGTATTAATGTAGAAAGTATAAGGGAGGCAGGCTCCAATCACAACGTTAGGAAGGCATGGAGTCATACCTTTGCCGCTACCCAGAGAACCTGCAAGTTGGCTGTCATTGGTCAGCTGAGTAACTCCAACCAATACATCCTCAATGGTATCATTGTCAACGTCCCACAGTGCCAGAGGCGGCGAGTTGACACCTGTGGAGATAAAAGCACATTCCACAACAGTTGGGAGTATAAACATAAAATCATTAATCATAATTCAATGCTGTTCATGTAGTAATGTCACAGAAGCTTCAATGCATCAAGCCAGTCAGCTACTTAGAGTCAGCTAACCCCTTTATCATTCAACCACTCGGTGTGCACACATTGTAAAAGCGCTCTCCTTTCGCTCTCTAAACAGTGCTGAAACACAACGGACTCCTACGTTTTCAGCACGTACCTCCTATTTCACCCAATTTAGTTTCCCATTGTGGACTTTGGGTCAACTCCCCTTCTTGGCAGGGTACCAGGAATGCACAGAGGAGTACCAGTAGCATGGCACTGCCAAGCGGCACCAGGAAAAACGCTGTCCGGACAGTCCCCCTCGTTCGGACTCTTTTCCCCTCAGGGTCTGAACCGGAGTCCAAGCCAAGTCCGGCGGCGCCTGTGGCACCCGGACCCCCTCCAGCTGCACTGCCGCCATCTCTCCCGCTCTCCCTCTGGGTCCAGTACTGTCTGGCCTTCAGGTCGTCCGGTCTGATTTTACCGGGGTGCAACTCCCTCCACTCGTCCTCATCGTCTTCTGCGTCTTCCTCGTCTTCCACCAGCCGCCCGGCCCTGCCCCCCCGTAGCTCCGCCGTCCCAGCACCCATGCAGCTGCCTCTGCCCAGCCCATTTCGAGGGTAGTTAAGGACGAGGTCGTCCTCCTCGCTCTCATCTTCGCTGTCAGCCTGAGTGAGAGGGTCATATTCTCCCAATTCTGAGCCCTTTTTCCCTGCAGAGACGACAGAGCGTGGAGACATATTCACAAACAGTGACGAGGCAATCGGGGGCAGCTCTGTGAGTTAGCAAGTAATACATGAAAAGGATGTATTTATGCTCCAAGCTCAGCTGGTCAGGTGGACGGATGTGGGACAAGATCTCACAGAGGGCCCTTAAGAAACTGGAGCCGATTTTGGATACAATACAGCTGATACACTGACAGAGCAGTGAAGGTGAAGCGTGACAAATCCTTATGTCTTTGGAAAACATACATTCAAGGTTACAGTACAGGTATTAAAATAGTTTATAGAAACTAAGACCCTAAACCTTCTGAACTACAGATAACTATGGCAGATCTTTAAAATATTGATCACTTTGTAGGTTTACTTTTTACATTACTGTCATTAGTGACCAAATAACTACTACTATTAACCACCTTTATCATTGTTCAGCCGTATAGGTCCTAGTACCATTTGGTTGTAGGGTGATGTAATTTAATAGAGTTTATTTTTATTTATGCATTTTGTATTAAAGCACAGCAGCCTGTGACGCATCACATATTTTCATTGAGGTGTTAATTCTACATTGGTAAATTTCGTGTATACGCCTACTAACGTTACCAAAAGATAACAGTAACACCTTCTATTCTGCTAAACTTTACTGTTAGTAGGCTACTGTAGTTTGCCTAAATTGACAAAAAAAAATTATATTTTCATATTAAAGATTATGCACGAAAAATGTAAAAGTAGGCAATTTAAATTAAAGCATCATAATAAAAATGACAAATGTGTGGTGCGTCACCGTTAACTTGCGTGCATTTGTACCGTATTATAACCATAGCTGAAAAATAAGATGTGCACTTAAAATATAAGTAAAACAGACCATTAATCACATCAGCTGCTACATGTCTTACTGGCTAAATAGATATTAGCTAATTAAATAACATTCTGGACAGCAGACTTAGCTAGCTTGCTGGGTACCCGTACAATGAATGACAATTATTGAAAGTGGCTATAAAGCTAATGGTCAAAACACTAGAAATAAGCATATAAAAACGGCACATCTGGAACAAAAACTAAACACAAAAAAAACCGCTTTATCTCTAGGCTATAATCTATCGATCTTGGTAATAGGGTTTTTTGTACTCCCGACACTTACCGGGCAATTTAAGTGCTCGGGATAAAGCAGCAGCCATGTCGAACAGTGGCAAAGCACACTGTCACGTACTGCAGTATTTTATTCGGTCCTAGTCTAGTGGGCTAGACCGGAGTGCTGGGTTTGTTTGTCAGGCACTGCGCCTGCTTGTAGGGATTTATGGGATATGTAGTTTGTTGTGTGTTTAGACCTCCCTTTGCTGGTACAATCACGACCAATCAGTATAACAAAGTAGCATTATTTGTAGCATTAACAAATGTAAATCTGAAAGCAACGAAATAGCACTAAGGTTTTAATATTAACTCTTAGAGACAGAATGGCATTTCTTTGACTAAATAAGGACAGCAGTGATGCGTTCCCTAAACTGAGATTTAATTTGTTTTGCGTATTTATTTTTCGCAGTGCCGATCCACTCGTTTCTTTAAAAACGAAAAGGTTTATAATCTTGTTTCCTAATGTCATATATTTGGAAGAAACATTACCAAATAGATTAACACGCATTATTTATTCACTGCGTCATGATTTACCAGCAGTATGTCTAAGTATCTGTTCACAAGTGCTATTTAAACGGATTACTCAAAAATACGGTGAAAGTTTTACGGTGAAACTGTTCATTCCGTAAACCTTTCTATGTAATTTCTCAGCACTACTGAAGTTCCGATCTACTGTTAAAACACAATAAAAGACGAATAATCTGATTAATTTTTATCTCACACAGATATTAGATAATTAGCAAGAATTTTAATTAACAGGCCAATATTAACCATTTCATTTTATTATTTTAGGTTAAATTATCTAATAAAAGTGGTTCCTTTTTAAGCGGAATAAAATGCCTCCCAGCCCGTATTTGGTCAGTGTCGTCCGACTAGTGTATACCAGTCCAGTTTTGCATATACAGAAACCCGTCCCAAACAAATATCCTGTAAAACAGATGGACATGTGCGTTTCTTTAAAACAATAAGTAGGCCTAGTAGAAGTAAATGCTAATCTACATCAAACAATGTTAGCGAATTGGCACCAAATTCAGTTAAGTGTACAAATATTGTTTAAAACGACCCGGACTTCCATTCCACACAAAATAATAAAAAATAATAAAAGCTTTCGTAGTTAAGTATACACTTAAATTTACTACAGATAATTAGTAAGTGAAGTCTGACAAATTCCTTCGGACCAGCAATAGAGCCATTGAGCGCACTTGAAGTTTAAATATCACAATTAATAAGGCTTACAAGTGAACCGCAAGGAGTATAATTTCTTCATGTAAAAAGACACCTATCTTACCGAATACGGTTCAAGATGCATGGAATGTTACTGACTAATAAACTTTGAAAACTTTGAGTAAAAATCAGTATCAGAGGCGACAGGCGTCTGTGACTTCCCCGTGTTGTTGAACCGAGATCGAACTGCGTAACGAGAGGAGGAGTGCTATTCACAGGGCGGAACACCTGGTAAAACTACAAATATGAACTATATTACTGTATAAAATGATAATTCCATCAACACACGATGCTATGCAAATCCGATACAATGTCAGAAAAATGACGCATGTATGGCGAGAATACTGGAGGTTTAGAGGTGCATAAACAATTAAGACGACAATTGCCACCACAAATAATCATATGTCAAATCACGAGCATTGTACCCCATGAATTGTATTGTATTTCATAAATATGGTATAAGTAACATAACGCTTTAACACAATTTTAATATAGTTTAGACGTAAAAATCTCAAGTCCATACGATTGAAATTCCGATCTGAAACCATGATTTTTTTTTAAACGGAACCCTTATATGTAACACTTACATGCATATACAATTTCTAATACATTTTTTAACGAAAATACAAGGCATGTGTTTTTGTCAATACAATGACACTGGCTGGAAACCCGGCTAAAAAGCCATTCGAAAAAGAGAAGATGACGTAATGGGCAATATAGCCAGCAAAAGCATCCAGTGCTTCCTCAAGCAAAGAGAGCGACAGCAGTGTGCGCTCTTGGGGAGTGGAAGCCGCGAGAAACAAGGCCAACAAGGGCGAATTAAAAGTAAATAAAACGTACATAGCCACTGTGCGAATTAAAATGACCAATCAATTAAATATAAACGTACAACCACAATAAAATCGTACGTTTTGCTTCAAAAAATAAAAATATCCGAACTTTTGATACATTGCTAGCTAGCTGTACTTTACGAGTGGTGTTTAATCAACAACGCTGAGTTTATATACATCGGGGACTGAGCGAATAGATCAAACCAGAATATGAGCGTGAGTGTAGATGGAGGTTCTTTGTGAAGTTACTTTCTAGTAGTATTTGGAGACTCGTACGCTTCAATAGAAGTTCGTTTTCCGATTTTTGAACCCGGAAAGTTAGCTTCCGCTACCGACAGGCCTGTTGTGTCGATATAGTCTGTGCACAACGATCGGCGCGTGGTTTGCCTGTCAGAACATTCAACAGGGAAGATGTCGGCTCAAGCGCAAATGCGAGCGATGCTTGATCAACTAATGGGCACGGCGAGAGACGGTCAGTCAAATGGTTTTTATCTTGTTAGCTATATATCTGTCTATCTATCTATCCATTTCCCTATCTATCCACCTAGCTAGCTACATTGGAATGTGTGTATATGTATATATATTTATCTGCGTGTGACAAACTTCACCTGGTTTCCAGTCGTTCTTCTTATGAAGCTAGGCTCGTAGTTAACTCAAGTCAACAGTACTTGGCTCACATTGTGGTGAACAAAAACATTATTGTTATTTGCCCTATTGTTATCGGTCTACCGTTAAGCTAGTTAATGTAAATAACTATAGTTAATGTATAATAAAAGTCAGATACTCCCCAAGCCATCAAGCTTGTGTAAGACTGACGAAGGTGTCTTTAGTCACAGCGATGGGTTCATTTAGCTAGACTACATATTGGGTAAAGTTTAAGTGACATCTTAAAAGTGAGACAGGTGGCAAATTGGAATGTTATAGATGCATTGTTTTTCGAATAAGGCCGGCAAAATGTATATTTCTGTCTATTAAATTGTAAATGAGTTTATGCATTTGTTTAAGTTTGTATCTACTAATATCTAATAAGAACAGTACGAATTTGCTGCTAGTATTCTTACACATAACATAATTGAACTTCACTTAGTTTGATTTTTTATTTGATTTTATGTATTTATTTATTTTTAAATACCAACAGGCTTTGTTCAAGCTATATCATGTGTATCAGTCTATGTTAGTGAATTTAGTGAATGTTGTCTTGTTTTGGATCGTGGTGATATGTCCAGAGTATTCTTGCGTTACCCATGTTGACATTTTCCCCCCTAGGAGACAGCATGCGGCAAAGGATCAAGTTCACTGATGAGAGAGTGTGTAAGAGTCACCTTCTGGACTCCTGTCCTCACGACATCCTGTCAGGCACGGTTAGTAAACCGCTGGTCACTGTTTTTGTCTCTTCACATGTTCCACTTACATGTATTAATATAGAATCTACTTCTGTACGCGTCTAAGGTTTAATACATAATGTTAACGTTTATTTTTTATCTACTCTAGTTGTCTACTCAGCAATGTGGTTTACATTTGTAAATTTCACCTCTACGTCAAACAAAATCTGGTGGAATTTCCTGTAAGCAAACCATACGGCTAATGCAAATGATTAGTAATTTTATTTGGAAGATAATTGCCTTGAAACCACACTGAAGTTATCAAGCTGACTGGCGCATCTGCCCCGGAATATCGCGTTACTGACGAAGTGTTTTGGAAATGCAGCGAATGGACCTGGGAGAGTGTGTGAAGGTTCACGACCTGGCACTCAGAGCCGATTTTGAGATCGCCTCCAAGCAGCAGGAGTACTTCTTTGAGCTTGACGTGAGTTTTGAATGCTTCCAACTTGTCGCTTGTCACTCCTGTTGTTTGAGCTAAGACAAACAAAATCATCTTTTCCTCGCTCCTTGAGCCTGTCGCCGAGATCTCTGCGTTCTGTGTGGCTGGCACAGAACAGAGGTTTTGTCCAGCTCACCTGCATTTTCCCATTCAGTGAGACACGTTCTTGGTCCCGCTCTCCGTCCCTGTCCCTCAGGCTGCAGAGCACCTGCAATCCTTCATTGCGGACTGCGACCGGAGGACAGAGCTGGCCAAAAAACGTCTGGCCGAGACCCAGGAGGAGATCAGTGCGGAGGTCGCCGCCAAGGTGCTGCCCATTATACTCATTATGGATCATTATTTGCCCCTTTTACCCAAACCTATTATTGCTCCATATTTTTTCTTGTGATAAAACAGCCTTCTGTTTGTTCAGGAGAGCAATGTAGATTGTGGAGTTTTCTGTAACACAGCTCTTCCATTAGCAGCCCAAGGCTGACTTCATGTTGGTCCCTGGATCTTTAGGGAAAAGTTAATGTAGCCCTGAAATTCATGCACAATCTGTGACTGCGTAACATCCAGTATAAGGGCTGTAGTGTATTCAGATCAGCAAAGAGCATTAGTATTTTGCATTTAAGCCCATCTGTCAGTCAACTTGGCCAGCACTCAATCATTTGCAATAAAAATAAATAAATATGTGGCTTTAAGTGTTAGCTACCTCCTGAACTGATCTGGCTCCAATGTAAAAGTATTGGGAGAGCCCTGCTGTAAAGGTAGCGTTTCTGTACCCATCGGCCTGCCTTTCCCTGCCATCCCGTCTCCAGGCTGAGCGAGTACATGAACTGAACGAGGAGATTGGGAAGCTTCTGGCCAGAGCAGAGCAGCTGGGAGGAGAGGGCAATGTGGATGAGGCCCAACAGGTGCTGGAGAAGGTGGAGAACACTCGGGCCATGAAGAGAGAGGCTGAGGTGAGGGTCCCCGGCAGCCAGAAGCCCCCAAAGCAATGATGGCCAATGCAAGATGAAGAGCAATTTAATTCTGATAGTAATATCGGTATCGTGTCACTGTATGACTAATTCACTTAATTTTCCCACGGTAGGGTTGTCAGTGTAGCTCTTTGAAGAGTGAAACGGTGTAAACTGTGTCAACGCTGGGTCACGCCGCTTCTTTCCAACAGGATGTGTACAGGAACTCGATGCCGGCTTCCAGCTTCCAGCAGCAGAAGCTCAGGGTCTGCGAAGTGTGCTCCGCTTACCTCGGTCTCCATGACAACGACCGTCGCCTTGCTGACCACTTTGGCGGAAAGCTTCACCTGGGCTTCATCGAGATCCGCGAGAAGCTGGAGGGACTGAGGGTGAGAGAGGCAAATACACGTGGGCTGAATACCGTGTGTAAACAAATCGGCAACAAGACAAGCATATATACAGTGACTTCCTGCAGCAAACAGCAGGCCATAGTACTGCTGTTGGAGAAATCTCAACAATAGAAATAGATTTAGCATCATTAGTACAGTATTGGTTGCTCTTGACAAGTGTACAATGTAAAAAGACGAATAACCCTGAGCCCTATACACTTACATTGCTATATGTATAAAATAACTCTGATCATACTTTCTCTTTGTTTTTGTCGAAAGAAAGCGGTTGTGGAAAAGCAGGAACAAATGCGCCTTCGGAGACGGGAGGAGAGAGAGAAAGAGGAGGCGAGAGAGAAGGAGTGGGAGCGGGAGAAAGAGCGGGAGAGGGAACGGGAGCGTGAGAAGGAGAGAGTGAAAGAGAGGGAAAGGCGGAGGTGAGTCTTTCTTATATGGTTAGCTCGTGCTGTCATAGACGTGCTTAAAGCAAGGCGGTTCCCCATTTCCTCTAAAGTTGCAGTAACGAGACTGTTTTAAAAATTCAAGATCCATGCAAACTCACTTTCATGAACACTGTGCCACCTAAGTAATTTTTCTTTTCTTTATTAACAAATGTTTAGTTTTAATGATGAAGAACCTTTAGAGACATTTATAACTGTAGTAAGTGCTGGCAGCCATGGGGCTGTTAAGGAACCTGGTTTCTTCATGTAACAAGTCTGTACACTAGAGGGTGTCCTCTACCCTAACGCTACTGGTGTTACTTTTAGCTGTACAAATGGCTAATGTGTAAAATAATCATCTATACTAGTTTCTCTTCAAGCTGTGAAACTTTTCAAATCTTATTAAATGTATTATTTACATGTTTTCTCTTTCCACAGTTATTTATCATTTTGTCTGTGTTGTTGCATAAGGCTTTTCAATTCCATTTCAAATGTATTGCCATTGAGTGTCAGTACTAATTAAATGTATGTTCTTCTTTTCAGGACAAGATCCAGAAGTGGGGAACGATACAGGTATTGTGCGTGTGCGTGTGCGTGCGTGTGTGTGTGTGTGTGTGTGTGCATGCGCGCGCAACATATTTATCTCCCTCTTGTCTCTCTCCTCTTTCTCAGGGATGGAGGGAGCTCCTCCTCCCACCACAGCAGGCGACCACATCGCACCTCTCGGCCGAGAGATGAAGAAGGGGAGAGGGATCGGAAGCACAGACACAAGGACAGACATCGCTCCCGGTCCCACTCTCACTCCCACAGGAGCAAAAAGAAGAGGTACAGAGAAGATATAACTGGAACCCCTCCCCTCTCCCTCTCTCTCTCGTTATTAAATGTCTGGCTGGCTCCTGCATCATAACTTAAGTTCAGTGGTCTTACTTTCAGTGTTGCTATTAAGATGGAACAGCTTGTAGGTCATTCCTGAAGGGATAATAACCGTATATGTAATCCAGAGGATCTGTTGTGCATTTCAAACCAAAAGGATGACTTAAGAAAAATGCCATAGTCTGTGTGTTTTGTTAAAATATGAATGTGAATGGTTTTGTGTATGCAAAGACCGGTTGTTCGGTGTTTGTAATTACTTCTACCTTGCTGTCAATCGGGCATTCCAGAGAGAAGTCCCCGCATCTGGGAGAGAGTGAGCAGTCACCGTCGCTGGAGCGAAGAAAAGAGGGAAGATGGGTTGGAGGAGATCGTCCCGGGGAGGGAGAGACGGTGGAAAGAGAGGGATCCCCTTCACCGGAGAACCTCAGGGGGACGGACTCGGCTCAGGAGAGGGAGCGGTCGCTGTCGCTCGAGAGAGAGCGCCGGTCTAGTTCAGAAGAGAGAGAATCCGGGGAGCTCTAAGGAGACGTGAGAAGTGTGATTGGGTAGATGGCAAGAGTCATCTGGGATGGGGGGAAAGGACAATTAGAGAGTGAAGGTGGAGTAAGGGCTTGTGTGTGTGCATATGGAAGGGGTATTCATTATTTGTAAGGGAGCTGAGGGTAGTGAGGTGAGGTAAAAATGAAGGGCAAGCAGGAATGTGAAGTGGTCCGCAGCTTGACTGCACCTACATAATGGGGTGGGGTGGGGGAGTGCTGTTAATGTTCAAAAACCTAAAATCTGCTTTTTGTTTGTTTTGTTTTTTTAGCATGATTGTTATTTTTTATTATTATCATTATCGATGTTCATTCTTTGGTCCCTTTTGGAATGTCAGAATAAATGTACATGGGTTCAATTGAAGATGTGTACATTGTTCTAAAAGATAATGAGATCCACCCTGCTGTACGGTGTTTACTCTTGTACAAGCCTTAATCTATACACAAATACATTCACATAGAAAACATGCCTGATCTTAAGAAAACGGTGGGGGGGAAAAACTCCCTTACAGTTAATGCACACAACTAGAAAAACAAAGGGTTTTGCTCCAAAGTGTTTGCTCCAATCTGCCTGTAGGGGAAAGTTTTTTTTTTTTTTTTTAGATCCTCTCTACTTTGTGCAGTCTACACCAATGGAATAAAACTTTTATTTCCCTTGTAACAAACTGAGTGATTTGTTTCTTCTTTATCTAACTAGTTGTTAAATGAACTGATCCTAAACCTATACTTGTATAACCAGGAACCTGAATTTGAATTCAATTGAAGCGTTTAGTTATATTTGAATACTATTTTAGGTATATGCTAGCAGTACAGATTAAAGTACTTTTGGACCACAAGCTAGAAAACCGCGATATTTTGTAGAGAAGGTAATTTAAGGCAAGTCTATGATAACGAAATGATAACGCAAGACATTAGTTTACTTGCAAAAATGCCATACTTACACATCGTAAGCTAGCTCATATATCTAATATTTCGACCAAACATGGCGGGGCAGATCACAATCCTACGAGGCATCTCACAAAGTAGGCGAGTCACCTCTGCTAGGCGGACCTGTACCCGTTCAAAAATTCATCTCGCAAATGGGCGAGGACACGGGCGTCACCCCGCGTCGTTATTTTCCTTACTCATCAGTTTAAGGCATACCGGTTCAACGTCGCAGAATCAACTGTTGTTCGAACGTCTATCGTTACCATCACGGTGGGGCGTAATACTAAAGTGTAATTACTCATAAATGATAACCTTTAATTTATCTTATTTGTTGTATAAAGTTATCTTATAGTTAGCATAAATTATATTTGCATTTTTAAAGGTTTAAGTACAGAAAGTATTTCTATGTTGCGCCAGTATGCTAATACGAGGGGCGCAAAGGCTCATGGACCGGTTGGGTCTTCAGACACCACAAGTGCTTCTTTGGACTTGTAGTTTTTAATGTTTCCTCATGGAAAATATGAGATAACTATATAACGTAAGTCTAAATATAATATAATAAAATGTTGTCAATTATCTTAAATAAATACAATGATTTTATTTACATAACCAATACTGCAGTTCTGTGTAAAATGTCTATGTATTTCTTTCGTCTAAACCTTGTTTACTTACACCACATTTTGTCTCTTTCGCCCAGTTTGATCTAGGATGACCACCGTCAACTCGTATGCCCTTTTTAGCCAAACGCAAAGTACAATACAGTTCGATGAAATACGCCTTTACTAAATAATCGTCACAGGATTCACCCGTTGTGATTCATTGGTTGTGATTTCCAAACGGACCTCAGTGATTACGTCTTGATACGGGTACTTCGAGGTTCCGCCTAGAACGTTACCCAGTTTCAGCCACTATGTAGGGACTGCATTGTATTTCTCTCTTTAGTCAGTGGAACAAGATGGCAGATCTTTCTTTGGACGAATTGATACGTCGACGTGGTTTTAACGCTAAAGGGACGCACGGCGGGTAAAAATATTCCTTTCAAATGATCGACTTAATGCGTCTATTACAAAATATCTTGTGCAATTCTTGCATTTAACGATAATCCGCTCTGATCATCTCCTTGTGGATGGTCATTAAAACACAGAACAAACGTTCGGCTCATTGGCTAAAGCTAGGAGGCCTGAGACGTTTCTGGTATGGATTCTAATCTTGAAGGGGCTTTAAAATGTACTTCTGGCTCCAGTAACGGTTATGTAGTTTCCTCTTCCAGATCAAAGTACCGGGCAAGTGGACGGGAATTTTAAAAACACACGTATAACGTTAACTTCAATTATAGTTCGGTTTGCTGTATGTGCAATAAGAAATCAGGAAAGCGATAAATAAAACGTGGTTTTGGGGAACGAAAGGGAGTGAAGGTATAAGCAGTCGATTTTAGCACTTAATAATAATAATAATAATAATAATAAACTAGACTTACTGTTTAATATTGCCTTAAGTCGGCAAGCACGACTGGGCGTCGGTGAGTTTGCTTAACAGGCGAGAAGTGAGTTGCAAACTGAATAGCAACCTACCGCAGAACATAACGGCCGAGGAGGCCTTGACACTAAGCAGTATGTAGTTTGTGCTTTAAAAGTTCTATTTTGGTTTATTGTCCAGGTTCTTTGCTAAAATCTTTCTATTTTAAACGTGTTGTCACTCAATATGTTTCTATTCTATTAAACTTGACAAGGACTAACATGTTACTATTTTCACTGTAAAAACAATGGTTGCATGTGTCAATTTATTTTAACCGCATAGGTATTCGGAGGTACCGTGTTTAAACAATCGGACCCCACCCCTCTGCATATTTCTGTAAGGTCGAAGTTTCAGTTGCACCCATCAGCCTTGTTCGTGCGCGCATACCTAAGACTTCTTTCTTTCTTTCAGACCTGTGCATCACAGGATCCCGGCAGCTGTAGGCCGGACTTTTGATGCAAGGCAGAAGATTGGGGCGTCCGATGTCAAGCTAAGACTTGGGGGTGGAGGAGGAACAGGTAAGTGTATTTGTCCTATATTTCCAACCTTCGAACTTTAACTACCTAAGTAAAGTACTGTAAATTCAAACATCTTACATATACCAATGTCCATTGTCTTCCTTTTTTTTTTTTTTAGAAATCCAGAACTTGTCTTATTGCATTGACTTAAATGTTTACATGAATTTTATATGTTCTTTTTATAGTCCTTTTAGGCATCCTATATTGAGCTCCGTATGATGTAAATGATGATTCGCTTTTCAGCTGTATCCTTGATACAGCCAGGAAATTCCAGTTTTATTTCCAAATTAGGGCTTTTTGGCCAACTCCATTAAGGTTAAGATTTTAAGTATGGTTTTAGCATGTGTTTTACTGTTGTATTGTCCTTTAGTTTATGGTTGGGTGCTTCATCAGTCTATGAATGTCATTGTTGCTCTGATCTTTGTGACCAATATAGTAACCTCACTGTGGTTTATTTTTGCCCAGCCCCCCAAATAAAAGATGCAAGAGAAAAACTAGCCCAGAAAGATGCTCGCTTCAGGATCAGAAGAGGAGAGGCAGGGGGTCAGGGCGTTCAAGATGCCAGACAGATGATAAACTCCCGCAAACGACAAGGTCAAAATCGGTTACATTGAAGTACCGCTATGCTACCGTACATAGACTCACGCGCAGCAGATGCTAACAAATGACGACAACAACAGTGGCACAAATTGAAACGGCTCAATGGCAGTACAAATTAAAAGTCTCACCTGTGCCCTCACACCCTCTAGGATTAAATTCTGCAGTGGGAGTGGCGTTACCGCAAAAGGGCAGTTCTCCGATGATTGATGCGCGCAGTAGGCTCAGCCTGAAGAGGAGTGTCGCTGCCACGCCAAGTCCAGTCTTGCAGTCATCCTTCAAGATCACCAAGACCATTCAGGTATGATGGGGGTCTGGTTTGGAGGTCCACTATAGACACATTAAACGTGATCTCGAGTGACAATTTAAATGAAGAAAAATATTTTGAGAAATTTAACGTCTTCACTCTGCTTTACTTTGTGGAATGCATTTTTTTGGTCTACGTTCTTATGTAAATGAGTGGAGAGATCTCAGTTGTTTGTTTTTCTCATTCTGTTAACAGAGGCCAATTGGAATGACTAGCGGGGTCCGCATAAATGTTCCCGTTAGAAGCAACCAGGTAAGTTCCAAGTCAGCTAAGCACCACAGTCCCTGCCAGGTGGCACGACCTCCACGACTTTCTTACTCGCTGTAAAAATAATTGGTACGATTTGTATGAACTTTCTTGTCGTCATAGTGGTCATCTTTTATATAAATTTTGACCTGCAAAACTTTATTCCCTGTGTGGTTGTATAGTGTTAATTGCTCTTATCCCTTCAGTCTGTCTCAGGCGGGGACGATGCCACCCCCAGTAAACAGATGAAACTACCGTCTTCTAGTGGCTTTCTGCACGCATGGGTGAGTGGTGCTGTGTAATATAGCCTGCGTTTAACACCTGGGAATCCAGATTTCTCGATTAAAAAAAAAACAATAATAATTGCATATGCATCGCATTACCAGCCAGGCACAGAAGCTTTAATTAATCAAGCTCTAACAAGTGGCACCTGCTCTAACAAGCTGCCACGAATGTAAATATAAATCCTGGTTATGGCTGACTGAGAGTTGTTCTTGTTTTGTATTAATGTGTGGTTCTTCCCCCACATTTCCCAGTCTGGTTCCGATAGGTCCCCTTTGTCTCTGTCAGGCCCAATCACTAAAGTCGTCCAGAACGACAGCTATACTGGTCCTCCTCTCACTGTGGCCCCCAAAACCAGCGGCCCTCCGGTGTCCTCTCGGCCAACAGCCGCCACTTCACAGCCGATGTCCAGGACCCTGGTGAACAGCCAGGCTCAGCAGGAGGCCGTGAGCAAGGATGCCGTTTCACCGCTTGCTGCAGCACAGGTGGGTCCATAGAACCGTATCCCCATCAGCTCGCGCTGCGTATGATTTTTACATGTCATCTTCATACAGCACACGGTCCCAATTCTTTTCCTCCCCTGCAGGCCTTCAGTCCGCTCGAAGGGACCAAGATGACGGTGAACAATCTTCATCCTAGTGTTACTGAAGATGATGTTGTGGTATGCTTCACCCTCTTGGTTTAAAAATGTATTTATATCAATGTATTCATTGTTGTTAAAATTCCTAATAGCCTTGTTGTTGAAAATGTCACTCACCCAGAGTAGTGCATCATAATGCTTTTTTGTAATCCCCCCCTCCAACAGGAGCTGTTCTGTGCCTGCGGCGCCCTGAAGCGAGCGCGACTGATAAGTGTGGGGGTGGCAGAAGTGGTGTTCGTCAAGAAGGAAGACGCAGTCACGGCATACAGGAAGTACAATAACCGCTGTCTGGATGGTACGTGTTCACAGCGGGTCTGGCCGAGTGATGGGCCCGCAGCATAATGTATATTTTATTGTGATTCAGTTACATAGACGTAAAATACATTTATGTGATAAAAC
Source organism: Hiodon alosoides (assembly GCA_025775065.1). Taxonomy (NCBI): domain Eukaryota; kingdom Metazoa; phylum Chordata; class Actinopteri; order Hiodontiformes; family Hiodontidae; genus Hiodon; species Hiodon alosoides. Next base: position 29,898 of record JAOYSI010072492.1, read on the forward strand.
AAAACTATTTTAATATTTGGGCTGTAATGATCATTTGCATTATTTATGTGATCATATTGAAATCTTTTTGTTGTAGGTCAGCCTATGAAGTGTAATCTTCACATGCAAGGAAATCTCATCACATCTGAACAGTCAATTCTGCTGTAAGGTTCACCCCTCCCCCAACTATCGCTGCTCTTCCATAAAAAATGTTTTCTGTATCTCTGCTTTTTCTGTATTTCTGCTTACCCATCTTTGTACAGATTTACATACACTGGTTTGTAACTGCGGTCTTGATGATCTACAGAGTTTAGCTTTAGGCACTTACATTTTTAAAATCTCGTCTTTTGTTAGGAGGCTAAGTGACACCCCGGGTGGGGGAGGAACATCGGCGAAGAAGGACGGAATGCGATCCTCTTTGTCCCGCCCTGGTGGCCGCCCTGCCTCTTCTCGGCCTTCAGAGGAAGTCGACCCCCAGACCATTCTGAAAGCGCTCTTCAAGTCTTCATCCCAAGCTCCATCATCCGAAAGTTCAGCCAGCACACAGGCAACTGCCTTTCGCATTAAGATTTAATACGAGCGCACACACGCGCACACACACACACAGAGGGGTGACGCAGGACTGCCTTCCACAATACAACTTTACGCTGTCCGTATACAGTTATTTACCAACAACCCTTTAGAGGTTTACTAATTGGAAACTATTGGAATTTGATTTTGTGTCAGAGGTCTTCAATTTAATGTTTATCGGTTTACTTTTCCTACATTTAAATTGTTCACATTGAACGCCACCCTAGACATACAGATGCAAACATCGAATATGTGCTGTATAGAGCCAGGAGCAAGCAGATCTGCTGCAGTATGTGATTACTTAAGTTTTTTTTTTTATCTTTCTCCCACACGTGGAAGTGTTTAGTTTAATGTTCAGAGTGAAATTGCATTCAGGCTGTCTTGCTTTGTGGCTGTTTACTCTGCAGTCTGATGCTGTGATGTGGGGCCAATTTCATCCTCTCGACCTGTTTGTTGTTTCAGCTGACTCCTCTGTCGCACGTGTCATGCCATATGTTCAAGTCTCCGTTCTTCAATAAATATGTTGCTTCATAAAAAACCTGTTTTTGCCAGACTTGTTTTTGTTTGAATTTTAAACTTTCTCATCCAATTACCCCAGCATATTAAGACTATTGAAGATTACCTTTTTAATAGGCTGAATCCGTCTGGGTTTGCATTGTGATGGTACACTTCCGGGTAACCGAATATAGTATGTAGACTGGGACTGTTGGTTGAAGCTCGTGTGAGTTTTAACTGAATGTGGTGGCATATAGATATGCTAGGGCTATAAAATGTTAGTCTTTGTTCCAGAGGGCAGAGTTAGAACTTCGGTGTTATAGAGGAAGACATATAGAAGCTTTGCTAAAACACTGTATGGCGTTTATATTTTACAGGAAGCTAACAAGACTGGAAAAGGAGTTTCTTTCCTGGGGATTTTATGGGTGAAGTGAGGTCAATGTAAATGCACGGATGTTAATCTTTTGTTTAAACAATCTTAAAATAATGTATTGAATTTCCCAAATGCGTTTAACTGAAATGGTGGTTAGGACTAGATGTTAAACCTCGTATTGTGTCGTGAAAGACGCTGCCTGCAGATCAAAAAGTAGCTTTGCTTCAGTGTACCATTCAAACCTCCGGTGCTGTGGGTGGCAGCAAAGCGCGGTTGTAGCAGCTATTTAAAAAGGAAAGCTAACTAAAACGAAGAAAAACATTACCAAGATGGCGCCCTCCAAGAAGAAACATGCAAGCAAGCCGTGGATCATTCCGGGAGGATTTACAGGTATCAAAACCACCAAATAATATGATTTTCATACAATGATGTTTTCAGACATTTACACAGGAGATATGGAAGCTATCAAAACAGGTGAATTGTTGAGGAAGGTACATGAACTATCAAAACTATACTTGACTATACTAGCAATACGTTAATAGGTAGGCAAGAAAGCTGGACATGGGGGATCTCATAAACACGAATAAAATGTGTTGTGTTTTGACTGCAAAGTATATCTAACGACGTATACATAATATAGAACATTGGAATTTGCAGAAATATTTAATTTCTTCAAAACATTTTCACCAAACAGACCGTAAGAGCAGCGTAACAGTAGCGAAGATTAATCGGCATTATAACTTTAATATACATTACATACAAGTGAACTGTTTCGCCACTTCGCCGTTACTAAGTACGTAATTGGTTTTTTTAAAAGGATTTATTGTCTAAGATTAGTTGACCATACTATCTCTAGACAGACATTGGCTGCTCGCAAGTTTACAAATATTTTTCTGGCAGTAGATATATTTTTCTACACGATAGTGATTAGAGACGATGTTTTCAATACCATTCATATACACGTGCATAGCATTGAAACTACAATGCATTCTATTATTGGGTACTATTTTTACTGTTAAGCATTTTCGGCAAATAAATAGATTTTTCTGCACATCAGCAAAGACCTGGGTTGCTCGGATATGTAAAAATATATGCATACGTATGCTAGGTATGTGTGAATTCAGGTTCCCAAAGGGCCGTCCCTTTGGGCCTAAATCAACATTTTTCCAGACTGATAAATCTGTACAGTCTATTTGTGACCATCACAGAGTGGTGATATGTGAAATTAGTGCTTGCATATTAATTGTTTCACAACTATAAGAACTCAAGTTTGCATGCTTTTCTTCAGGTAATTTGTGATAGTTTTGAGGGTAAAATTGTGGGCTACATCAAGTGATTGCATTTTTTGTTCCACCAATATGTGCTAATTGTCTCTCTACTCTCTTAGTGCTGTCAATACAGTTCAGCTCAGACAGTCTCAGTCAACACAGTCTGTACATTAAAGAACACAGAGTTCGGGCTGAGAAGACGGCGCGCAGACCACTTGACAGAACGCTGTTTGTAATAAACGTTCCCCCCTACTGCACAGAGGTATGTTTTATTTAAAATGAGAGGATTGAGGCTCCTGTCCTTTATGGTGATTGTAATTAGCGGTTAAGTTTCCCGAGAAGTCAGGCTTTGCCTGTAAAGGATGTTTTTGAATCCAGGACACACTGTGAAAAGGTATGGAGATCAGAGGTATTATATTAGCCAATTGGCTTGGGGTTTTACAAAGATACTCGAAACATAAACTGAGTGAAAACATTGTGAAACAAACGACTTCTAACACTGTCATAGTCTGTCTGGTGTTCAGTTGAAGGTGTATGCAGTACTTTGATTATCTCAAATAAACGTTTTTTGTAGTGTCACTATCAGTTTTACTGATGGTAACCTGCATCCTTCGTGCATCTTTTTTACCCACTCAACCCTTCTCTTTCAGAATGTAATTAAGGACCTGTTTTCATTGTTCGGGCCAGTCCAGTCGGTAGAACTGCGGGAGAAGCCCGGAGCCCCAGAACCAGCTGAATCAAAACTGTCAAAATATTTCACACCAGAACAGAAGGAGGTAATGAATCTGACCAGGGTGCCGTTCTGATTATTTACTAGGAAATGCTGAGTCTATTGACACCTTTCTGTTCTGTTTTGCGGTTGTATTGTCAATTCTGTTTATGTGCCGTTAATTTGGTCAGTGTTGGAGTAGCAGACCAAACATGTCAATTCTCCTATCTCTCAGGGGTTCAGAGTGGGGTACGTTGTGTTTAAAGAGTCTTCCAGTGTGAAGGCAGCGAAGGCCCACCCCCCTGATGCCCCATTGGTCGCTTCCACAGAACAGCAGCCAATCAAAGTTGGCCTACAGAGTGAGTGCCGCGTTCAAAGTTTTCCTGTCATTACTATTTGGCCACTTGTTGATTTCATGTTTCAGACGATAGATAGTGACAGTATCTACACTGTGTTTGTCCGTTTCATCTCAGAGTGGGTGCAACAGTACAGCCAGTCCCTCCTTAATCCTGACCAACTTCAGGCAGCAGTCGACTCTTTCATGCAGGAATACGACAAGAAGAAAGAGGTCAGTCTATTTGTTTGACCCTCCGGCTCTCCCCCGCCTCACAATTAAAGTACGCACCAACAGGCCTCCCTTCTCTTTCTCTCAGGAGTCTGAAAAGCAGCAGCAGCAGCAGAAGGAGGAAGGAGAGGAGGCAGAAGACGGCGAGGGATGGGTGACTGTTACTAGGGGGGGGCGCGGGAACAAAGCCAATCCTCGCAGCGAGGTTGCCAACCAGAGAGCTGTGCAGAAAGAGGACAGGAAGAGGAAGCGGAAAGAGCTGATTAACTTCTACACCTGGCAACAGAGACACACACAAAAAGAGCGTGAGTTTTTAGAAAAAAACCTTTGTGGACTGCTTGTTGGTGTATGTTGAAGTACACACAAAGAAGGAAAACCCCTTCTGGATAATACCGAACAAATTTTAACTAATTCTTTGGTCTGTGGCACGGTAAGTTGTTCCAGAATGTACCTGAATTGCTGTGTATTGTCCATTCTTTCCCTTTCAGACATCGCAGAGCTGAGGAGGAAGTTTGAAGAGGACAAGCAGAGGATTGCAGTGCTAAGAGCACAGAGGAAATTTAGACCTTACTAAATCATGACCCACTTGTGGTCTTCCTTCCTTGTTCAAACCTTCTCTTTTTCACGTCCTCAGAATAACCTTGCCCCCGCCAACACGTGCCCCATTCCTGACTACTTTTCCATGTCTCAAATTTTACAAATAAAATATAAACTCATTTAAAGAAAGTTATTCTCCATCTGCCATGTCTAAGTCGTACACCAGCCCCATGGCTCCAATACCTTCAATGGAAATTACTGGTTTTATAACAGGATGTGTGTTTCTTTGTTAGTTTTGCAATTAAGTAACGTGATGGCCTCAAGATGTGCAATGGGGAATTTGTCTTCTGGGAAGACAAGTTGCTCCAATGCTCCCACAAGCTGAACACACAGGCCATGTTTTTCCTTAAAGCCTATGATAGGAAAATGTTCAATAAACCAAGCAGTAAGTGGTCTGCATGATGCCACTATTTAACAAGATCAATAATTTCATATTCCACTGTCAGCTCACTTTCAAATTTACCACACTTGTATATAAAATCAGATTTTCATCCAGAGGCTCTGAACTGATGAAGACCACCTGCATTTGGTAAAATCATTTTACATTGTCACTGTTCAGCCTCTCACAGTACAGAGGGGCACTCATACTGCTGTAAACATACTCCATATGATCGGGTTATCTGACGCATTACCCATGGAGTGACGTCTGCTGACCTTAAAGAGACGTCGTGGCAATGGAGATCAAGGTCAGGCCAAGACTGGCTTAACGTTTGGTAAAGTTACCTTTAATCAATTGTGACTTAAATAACGTCACAGATTTAGGGAGGGGATGAGGGGTATGATAATGTAGCACCGTTTTAATTCAGTCGCCAAGGAATAGCATTGAAGCCCTTTATTCATAATACATTTGATGCACACTGTTTTTTCAGTGTTCGGCGAGTCACAGCAGCCATGTCCGTTTCCACGGGGACGTTTGGTTCCTCGGATACAGAGGACTGTTGGCGGCTCCTGCTTCTTGACCATACAGAGTAAAGCAGGAAAAAAAGGATGGCGGTGGAGACAGAGAGAGAGTACACAGAGAACACCTGGTACACTTTAAAGAAAGGGGGGGGAGAAACGGTAAGGAACATCAGCTGAGCTTGTCAGGCTTTCCTTTTACATGTCTTCCATCATAAAAAAGCAGAGAAAGCAGTGGTTAACCTGTACCAACCTGTAGCACCAGTCTGTTCCCTTTGTGACGTACTGGAGACATTCTGAACCAACAGAACCGGGCCCAGAGACACCAGCTGAGAGATCGGCCTGGATTCCCTTCTCAGCCTACCGCCGTCAGAGGCTGAATTTAAGAAGTTATTTAAGTTTTCACCATCAGAAAGTTAATTCCTTGAATAGACAAAAGTGGAGTTGAAAGAAAAAAGAAAAGTGGGTGTTTTGAGAGCAGAGTGGGACTCACAGTTGGTGCACTGTAGTTGGCACTGTGACGCCTCAGCACAGATCTCCACCCAGCAGCTGAAGTACAACTGAAAGGGTTTCAGTTGCTATGCCGTTGATTTGTATAACAAAATGGGTTTTTGCTCATGCAAAACTGCGTAAACAATTTATAGATGAGTAACTTTCTGGGTAACAAAGAAACTACAATATATTGGTTATACCCTTGGAACATTGCACGTGGGTTGTAAATGTCAGAACCACACATTTCTTTAGCAATGTTTTCCTGCCAGCACACAGTGCATGATTCTTGACCACTGCACCCCATTTTTCCCCTCATCTTGGTCGGATATCAGACCTGTAGAACCTAAAGCTAAAGGTGAGGGGTGTGAGGATGGAGTGACATCACTTTTTGAAAGCTTTCACACAATTTGCTTGATAGATGCATGTTGCATGTTAAGGTATTAACCAGGAAGACCCTTGGAGTGAAACGTCCCCTGCAGAGTTTTACCTCTTCGGTACTAGGCTCTCCAGTCGCTGGGTCTATGAAGGCAAACGTCTTGACATCAAACCTCTTAACATGAGCATGAGAGGTGGTCTGTCCGACCAAGACTGAGCTCGGTAAACTGTCCATTGGATCGGGACACCTGCGACCAGGACAAAAGGCAGGATCAGTATGCTCAGACTGAAACCACTTTACTAATGATTAGTCTTGAGGTAATCTTACCCATTATTGCCCACCTAAAGCAAAAAAGAACAAAAGACAGTAAACGTTGAACACTTCCCCCTACTTCAGCAATGGGGTAGTGGGGAGAACATTACTTTTACTTAATCTGAGCAGCTGCAATGCATATCCAGTTTGATACATTGTAAAACTGCAAGATGGTGATTTTTCTCCTTGACTAGACAACAATACTGCCCCCTGCATGCCTCTGGCCCCTCAGTTCATTCCTCACCCCCAACCCTGCCCCCGTTACCCATTGTAAAGCAGCGTCCACATCGAGTGCCTGGAGGCAGGGTAGGCGAAGCAATGGTGAAGGAACAGCGAGAGGCGGGGCTCGGTGTAGAGCTCGACAAGGGACACCTCCACGTACACCGGCTTCTGCAGGGGCAAGATCAGGGGCAGCCGGTCGCGCGGAACAAAAGACGAGAAGGAGTCGTCTGGAAAAACCAAGCGAGGGAGAGAGAGAGCCGTCAGCTTTCATGCCAGTACAAACATGACGTGCTGCCAGATTGGATACCATTTATTTGCATGCGAGGGCAAGCCCCTGTGAGAACAGCAGCCACCCCCCGCAGTACCTGTAGCGATCCTCATCTGCAGTTTGATCGTCCCCAGAGCAGACGCAGGTGGAGGTGGTGTGGCGTCCTTGGACACCAGGCCCAGACGCACCTGGACCAACCTGGCATACTGACACTGAACTCGCAGACTGACATAACAGGGAACACACCAAAAAGTCTCCTTAAATTTGAAAATCGGCAATTATGACAATGCAACTCTGGTCGTCACTACGACTCCCACCACCACCACAGAAGTCTGTATAGTCGCCTCCTAGGTGCTGAGCCACCAGCACGTAGTCTCTTTTCCACTCTGCAGGCTACACGGCTCACATGAGAGTTTCAGGACCGATTGGAGGAGAGGCATTTCTCTCAAATGAGATGCCAACCAGCAGGCACCCGAATGGCCAATTGAACCCATCCCGGTTTAAATTGAACACAGTATCCCCAACCGTACAGCACTGCTGTGCTCGCCCAGTCACAATAGGCCAATGACACGAGCTGGATTTGAACAAACTCCAGCACATATGGCTCAGTCTTCGCTCGAGCAAGTGCTTTTGCCGATTAAGACACTTGGGATTACATTTTTTATTGATACAGTAGCGTTTGATGAAAAATTTAAACCTCGGCTGCAACAATGTTCCACTGACCTGAAGTGTGATTCTTCGGCCATTGTTGTATAGTCATTCAGTGTCTCTACCTCCACCTCATAGCTCACCACCATCTCATTAACCTATGCATAAAGCGAGAAATGACACCGATATTCATTAAATAACGTGCATGAACATATGCCAGTTATGCAGGGTAACAAGCGTTTTTCATCCTTATTGATCCAAGTAGCGTGGCATTCAACGTGAGCCACATCACCCACACCTCTGAGCCCGGTAAAGTCCTCCAACGTGCATTTCTGCTTTATGAAATGAAAAATATGTAGAGGATAGATGACCTACAAGGTTCACCAACTCACCACTCTCCTTGCACCACACTCATTCACACCAAATTTGAAGATGGCTGTATACGGGGTGGTAGCAACTGGAATGCACTGAGGGTGACCCTTGACAGCAAGACTGCTCACAGAAAGTGGGGGGTGGTAGTCGGACGCCTTCACAGAGAACACAAAGTTTCCATCCAGAGAACAGGCTGAAGAGGTGGGTAGTTGTGAGGGAGGTAAAGAATGCATGCAAATTAGCAGCCTCAGTAGTAATACGAGCACAATGGCAATTACAAATACCTGTATAGTATACAGTGGCCATTACCATCCATTCTGTAGTAACAAGCAGTGTCAAAACTGTAGTAGCAGCATCCCAGTTTCAGGCAGGCAGCCCTAGAAATGTTCTTGGGACCACAGTCCACTCGCAAAGCCTTCTGGATTTTGCAGTTTCCTGGAGCCACTGTGAAACAAAGAAAGCAAGCAAGGTATGTTTAGGAAAGAAAAGTAGTGGCAGAAATGCATAACCAGGTTCTTTTATGCATGCTCTCTTTGAAGGGCAAATTTGACGACGAAAAGTTATTTGAAATGTATTATTTGAATGCAATTCCATTAAAATAATCACACACTTACAGCTAGGATTTGGGTTTGGTTTTTGGGAGAGAGGACATGTGATATTTACTAGGTACCACTGGTCCCCTGATACTAGCTGGACTCTTAGCGTAACGACAGCTGAATGACTCTGGTAGGAGGAGAAAATGGAGGTTTTAACAATGTACATGCTTGCTGAAAGGACAGTTCAGTAAATCAACCCTGATCAACGGTTTTTATCTAACCTCGATATACGTGTAGCAACCATTGTACAGACTGTAGACTGAAATGGAACCGTCGCTTTCTTGTTCTCCTCTCACCCCACATTGTCCATTAGCCTCAAACACAGCCTTACTGGCCCCAGACCTGTCTGAAATGGAGAGAGAAGATGTCTTTACAAACAGCCAGACATCAAGACACTGTCAACAAGAGAGAATGGAATTCAATTAAATGACACATTCTACTGTCGATACAAATGTTTGATTTGAATTTGAGGTCTGGTCTTTCACCTTTGACTTGCAAATTGTCCCGTACAGCTGGGCCGAAAAGTGCGTGCATATGGCGGCTGGTACAGGCTACTCGTGGCGTAACTTCACTGTACTTCGACTTAGACCCGACGCATTGAAGTGCTACGAAAAGCAGTTTAAATGCAAAAATAACGAGCATAATTTTCATTTACTTATGCTCCTTGATACTTTTGTGTGTAATCAGGCAGTTTTAAAAAAATTACACCCATGAAACCATTACTTTTGTGGCTACGACAGATTCGAGTTTTTCAATTGAGAAATTACAGCCCAGTAAGTCAAGGTGCGCGCGAATTTAAAGACAAAGACCTGACACGTGACGGTGTATATACTTGGATTGTATGATTTGTAATTACACGGCAACCATTGAACTGTGATTCCTTGCTATGCATCTGAGAAGACTGTAAATGATTAATATTAATTGAACACTGTAGGCCATTTAAATGTTAAGACGTTCACTCATTACTATCTCTTTCCAGTTGCTTAAGAATCACAGTATCGCGTGGGACTGGCCGTCTTGTGTTTTCTAAATGATCCATTTGTATCTGCTCGACTATATGATACATAATATAGCTGATATATATATATATATATATATATATATATATATTTGATTTTAGGGAGTAACTACGATCGTTTACAAGCGTTAACCAATCGCTATGTGGATGCTCATGTTGTGATATTCACGATTTACGCAATGTAGTATTTTCACCTGTTGTGGTTGACTCTCATGAATATTTATGTCTGTCGGTAGATGTATAATTTATCAAATGTCGATGCTAATGGAGTAGGTAAAGGGAGAAAAAAAATGGTTCGCTAAAATCTAATCATTTTAACAGTCATTCACAAATGCGTAAGTACCTCATACATTATCTTCATCGCATCCCAACATTTCAACGCAGTTTCAAAATGTACAACTTTGTATCAAAGTGTGATTAAGCATTCTATCATACTAACTCCATCAAAAAAAAAAAAAAATAGAAATATAATGTCATACCCCGTCTACTACATTTATAATATATATATATATATACCGAAATGTCAGCTTTACCCAATAATTGATATATGATACCGAATTATAACTACACTCAATTTCGAGTGGTCATTGCGTTTTTTTCCTGTTAGAAAACCAAAAAAGAGATAACATTAAGTTCATAATTGTCATATTTTATATAACCGCCTTGCTGAATCATGTTGTCTAACACTGTTTACATTATTACAATGTTTAAATTAAATTGGGTGCTGTTGCGATTGAAACAGGCAGAACACTGTAGAAAGAAGTGATGTCAGCAGATCACGAGATGGTCTAGCATAACAACAGTTGGATCAGGGCAGTGACGCAACATTGTTGGGGAGGGTATGGTCTGGTAAAGCGTTGTTTCCAAACATAAAAAATAAGACAATTGAAAGAAGGGAACCTGTATTAGAGTTACAGCACATATGGCATTTAATCGAAATCATTCGCAGAACGGTGGGGTTCTGATTAATAACGGCGAGAGGTAAGATGGGTAACATATTTTTATTATAACGTAAGGCCGGGAGCGCCTTAGTTTTCTATGTACTTTGGTGCCAACTATTTACGTACTTTAAATAAAAACTTGGGTCGAATAGCCGATTTAAAAATGTTTGTAGTTCAAATAGATATCGCCTTCTCGCTTACACAGAAAATACTGAAATTCGCTGTCTACCTAATTAAACTGTGTGTAGCCTGCTTAATTCTCGCTGACCTGAATTGGCTAAAAGCGAGCTAGTTGGGTACCTAGGTTAATCAGGCGTTTTTTTGTAGCATTTTTTTTAACATTAGTCAATGTTTTGGTTTCATATCTTACTGGCTACAAACGGGATGTGGCCACCGTTTTATAATGAAAGATTGATCATTATTTTCAATGCTGTCATTAATTTATCAGGCGGCTAGCTACAATTAGAACCCAGAAAATGTTTGAGACTGTGTTGAACCAGCTGGCTCTGTTTATTTGTTAATTTGATGTATAAAACGCTAGTTTTATACTGTCATACTTGTTCTTTACTTTTGCTTTAGAAATGTTTTGTTCGAGTCCCACCCAGATATAGCTAAGCTAGGTTTTAAAGACTTTCATTGGTTGCATAAAGTACCAGCTGCTAATTATATTTGTCACTCTTGAATATCTGATGTTCCTATTGGTGTAGCCAGCAAAGGTCTAAAAAGCCAGGAGGTAAATAAATGTTAAGCCTGTGTGCTAGTTTACAAAGCAAATGTTTCACAAACAGCGCAAATTGTTAACTACTTTAATGAGCTACCCTTTTGAAATATAGTATACAGGAAATCGCCTTTAAGATTCGGAATGCCATTTCAGAGAGATTATGGCAAATTGGCATAATTTCACTACGTTACTGAACGTGTGGTCCCGTTTTTCACGGTATAGTGACACTTCAGTATAAAAAGTTGTTTAAGATGGGCTTGAGGGAAGCTTCAGAGGAAGGAAATCGGACAGGATACTTTACAAACATGTTTCTCAAATTTAGCTAATGGGACCTATGCAAGTAGAACGGTTGTGAAACGACGTGTTGGCAATTACATTTGCGCATAACGCAATTTCAGTAGGTTTTCCCCTGAAGTGCTGATGACGTTTAGTTGTTTGTTTTTTGTTTTTACACCTGTACAGAGTTACTTTGATCGGTTGTGGTGGATAGTTTTTCATTCGATCCAGTCTGTCAGTTGATCTCATACTCTCTCTCTTCATGTATACCCTTGCTGCCACTCAGTGTGAATGTGTTGTAGTTTCTTTTCTTAACTTCTGTCAATTTGTGTCTTTTCTAGTGTGCTGAGGGACTGTAAAAATGTTGAGTTGTCCTTCAGCGATGTGACCAGCAAGACAGAGCTGCTGAAGGGCACTAAGAAGGGCACAGTCTACCTCACTCCATACAGGGTAACCAGAAGTAACCAGTAACCAGGGTAACCTCTGCAACAGTGCTCAGGCTAGTGGAAAAATGTGCATGATTTAACCCCTTTTTCTTACGCTGTTTAGATGGTGTTTGTGTCCAGCAATGCCAGGGACAGTCTGGGCTCAATGATGTTCCCTTACTACTTGATGAAAGGCTGCAGCATTGAGCAGCCAGTCTTTGCTGCCAACTACATCAAGGGCACGATTTCTGCTGAAGCAGGGGGTAGGCCTCTTTGTTTATTCAGTGTTTCTTGGCGGGCCCACTTCACTGTGTTGTGGACTAAAATTGCATAGTATCCGCCACAGCCAACCGTCACGTTTCTCTATTACTTGGTAATAAATAGTTGTCGTGTCCTTTATGTGTTAATATTAAGCAGTGCGCTAGCAAAACATGTTTGTTTTTTTTTGTTGTTGTTGTAGGGGGCTGGGAGGGCCAGGCTAGTTTCAAGATGTCATTCCCAAGTGGAGGAGCTATAGAGCTGGGGCAGCACCTTTTCCAGCTGGCGACAAATGGTAAGAGCGCCGTGTCTGCCTTACTTCTCTGTGGTTTGGTATGTCTCCCATTTTTCCATTCTGTGTATGTTCATGGTCTTGTCTATGTCTTTGTTTTGATGTCACTTAATTTGAAGTTACATTATAATATACATCACATGCATATTATAATGTATGTCCTGGCCAATATGTACATTAATTATACTGGTAACAATCAATGTTTTAAAAAACTTTTTTTCTGGCCCCCCCTCTTTAGCCTCTCGTGCCCCACCAGCTCAGAATGGTGCCCCGTCATTCGGGTACCCATCTCCCGGAGTTATAAACGGCTATGGGCCTCCCCAAGCTCCTTACAGTTACCCCTATGCCCCTCCACCCCAGCAGAATGGTTTCTGTCCTCCTGTTGCACCTCAGGGCAATATGGGCTATCCATATCCAACACCATTAGCAGGTCTGTTGATTTTATTATTGTTATGGTTGGTGTACCGCTGTCAATCTTTATATTGGCAGTATCCTTAAAAGGGGGTTGTTATAATAATTATAAATATAACAATGGTGGTAATTTTAATGGGCATTTTTATTTGTGTAGTTGTGTTATGTGAAGATTGTGGTAATCTAGTTTTTCTGTTGAAGCTTTATAGGTATAAACACATTGACCTCTTTATTGGTGTATGTATCCATGGGTTATTAATACATTTTTGTTCTTGTTTCAGGAGTGTACCCCACTGCCCCAACAGCCCCTGTCTATATGCCACCTCCTCCCCCCTATCCTGGACCCCCCGAAAACTGGACGGCTGCCCCTTCAGGTCAGCCTTTCTCTCGTCTGCATCACTGAACTTGTCTGATTGCATCTGTCTGTCTGGGAATGACTAGGCCTCGCAGGTCATGCCAGTCGCACGGTATTGCCAGAGAGACGTCAAAAGCAGCACCTGTCAAAATGTTAAAACGGACAAACAAACAAACAAACAAGATCGCCGTCGGTTTAAAACTTGTGCTTTATTTCTCCCTTCGCTCTCTTCCACAGCCAACCCCAAGGCGACCGAGGCAGCAGGAAGTGCCTACTACAACCCTAATAACCCTCACAATGTCTACATGCCCATGGTGAGCGATGCTCTTTCTCTGCCTAAGTTCTGTGTTTGGTGTGGGTTCGATACTTTCATCTTACATGCATTTTCTTCTTTTCTCCAAGGAGCAACCTCCTCCATATTCGCCGTACGCCCCCTACCCAGACAAGAAGAACAACTGAAAAAAATTATGTGAAACCTTATGTATGACCCCTCTGCCCAACATGTAACTGAATGACTAACAACTTGTATTTTCAGAAGCAAATCAAACTAAAAGATTTTCTATGCGAAGCAATTATATCAGCATACACTTTCGCAAACATGAAGCGAAACTGAAAATATTTTTTCTCTTGACTTTATTTCTAGATTCCGATTGTGATCATTTTTTTAACTATAGCCACTTTCTCTATGTATTGTTTATGGCGTTTCTGGGTCCAGTTTGTAAAAAATGAAGAAATTTAAAACTAGTGGAGGGACATTTGTCATGGGAGCTTCCTATTTTTGTTCCTGGTTGGTTGAAGTGAGTTTGCTGTATGATTAAATGGTTATAAAGCTCAGTATTTTCTAAATAAGTAATAACTATTTGTACATAGCAGAACTGTTTATAACCAAAAACTTTAATAAAGTTTAAAAAAAATTCAAAATTTATTTTCTAATGGATATCTTAGTTTATTTACCATGAGACCATTTTTCTTGATCAGATGGCTCCAGATCTGAACAATTTCACCCACCATTGGAGGGTGTTTGAGAAAGTTCTGGAAGAAGGCTGTCGTGGCAGCCAGCACAGAGGATGCCCATCTTTGTTGTTTTACAGATGAGTGTTATATCACTTATTCAGTTAACACGGTTGATTGGATGGCTTGATTTTTTAATGAAATTATGACACGATATCTTTAAAATCCTTCACATAGAGAGTTATATAGGGCCATGAGATGTTTGCAAACATTTTGAGGTAATTGGTCATTGGCGTAGAGTTGTGTTTAAATTAACAGGTATTTTTCTTTCTTCCCATCTTAAAATCTTTGGTTCTTTACCATTTCAGTTTGTTACTGACACATGCAGATTAGTGGTAATAAATATTTGTGAAACGCATTGTTTGTTTCCTTTTCTTATAGTATAGGGTTGTCATAGTGATTATAAGTATAGCACCAAAGCTATAATTCATTGACACATTGAATAACGTTTTTATTTATCACACTATGAAGTGCAAATCTTGCCAGTATGTTCACTCAATATTTTCACAGAAAATCACAGTATACAGAAGTATTCTAAAATACATTAATTGAATTGCAGTGTAAATTCATAAATTAAAGTTACATTTCAAAAACCCAGACACAAGTAAAACTAATAGTCACAATGTACGGCTGCTCCTGTGTACGTTGACATTTATTACTAATACGTGAATGATACATAAAAAAAAAATGTATGTTAAAATTTATACATATCAGTATATTCCTCATTCTCCATCCCCTATAAACCTCACCTTCCCTATACTGGGGAATATTAAAACAGCCCAGTCCCTACTGCCCTACATATACATATTCTTTTGTAAGTTATTGATATTATCTAGTATGGTTGATAGTACCTCTGAGGAGAAGTCAGCAGGCATGTGTTTCTATAAATATCGTTTTCAGTATGAATTCAAATATACTACAAATTTAGCTTGAGAATCTTGGTAATATTGTGAGAGGTGTGGGATTATAAATGCAAACTCTTGTTTTAGAACCTAAATGCCTATGTGCTGTGATTATGTACCATGGGATCCTCTCCTTCAGCCTTCTTTAATTTCTGAGTAGTTTTAATTCACGATTGTCAGATACCACTCAGATTTTGTCGCTCCCTAGTTTCCACACAATACTAGTTGACAATATTAAGCCAATAACTACATATAAACCCACCCCAACAGCCCGCCGTTCGCTCAAGGCTCCTCCTGCATGAACCACACCTCGTTACGCCGACCGTAGGGTTTTATTGGGGGGTCGTAGCTGCAGCAGAAGTATTGCTTGCGCTGAAAAGGGGCACTCTCACCCAAGACTCGGGTCAGCCGGGAGGCCTCCAGTCGATACTCGTTTTCCCCGGCAAACCCGCCAAACTGCCTGAGGAAGAGAGGAGGGGCGGCGGACGGGCCGCGACAGTGAACGGCAGTGTGATCCGTGCACCAGCACAGAGGGACAGACAGCGGGGGAAATGTGAGGAACACTCACAGCGCGTAGACGGTCATGCCGGACCGATCCTCGATCTTCACAGCGCTGTCGGTGGGAGTGGGAGGCGCCTCCTGGTAACGGGAGGGGAGGCGGAGGGCGACGACGAACCGGCGCAGCAGCAAGCCGTCGTCTCGGGGAAACACCGTGATGGTAACTGGCGCCGCCATCCCCATCCCCTCTCCTGACGGAGTTGGAGGGAATAGGTCAAGTTAAACCTACGGCAAATGCTGTTTGCGTTTCTTGAAAACGCCAACAGAACAGAGTGCGGCGAAAAAATTCCGGTCGCACATACAACAGACCTTCCGGTCTCGGTACAGCACTAATGTGCGGTTAATTTGCGGTCTGGCCTCGTGGACCAGCAACGGTTTCTTCAGCTCACCCCGATCATTGCTCCCTCCCGTATACATGAGGAGTTTCCTTAAAGATTCACCCGTGACCTGGTCGAAGCCCCGCCCCTCCGAACTCACGGAGGCGTATCGGGCGCTGTCGTACCTCCGCACTTCGTAGTTGACCCCTTCCTGGGAAACAAAGCACATGCTCAGTCACTGAACAAGCTCTACATTCTTAACAAGTCCTGCATTTGGGAGAGCCAGAGAGATAAGTGCGGTTGTGATTGGTTGGGAACTGTGACTAGTTAGTCATGCAGTTGAAGTATGTGAAGGAGTATGGTGTTCAAGAAAATCAACGCTGAGACGGCAACACGGACAAACATTTTACATATGAAAAATAGAAAATAACGAGCCCAGGGTTTTGGGACTTACATAAAGTTACATACAGCCACGAGTGAGTTTGGTGCGGTGAAAGCACATTCGAAGCCTGAACTGAGCATGGTTGTATTTAATTTTTATTATTTGCAAAGCTAGCACCCATATCGGGGATGACTCAGAACCCCCACATTTCATAAACAATTAACACAGCTGTTGGTCCCTTTGTTAAATTGAATAACACCCTAACTGCTTATTGCTAAACATTAAAACCATAATGAGAGTAGAAGCCCGATGCAGTTCACTGACAGGGCAGAACTGGAGACAGCCAAATAATGCGCTGAGAGAAAGATAAAGAGCTGCCGGAGGCAGACAGGTATGCGCATGAACTCACCCAACGCATCGGCATGCTATGCCAGCATTGCACATGGATCTGCTGAGTCCATGCACTCTGCCTACTGTGCAAATGCAGTAAAAACAAGACAAACTGCCTGACGCCACGCATGATTCTGAACACAGTAAACACCGTTTCTTTCTCATTAAAATGTAGCAGCAAATTTAAAGTTTCCCTCTTTAGAATTCTTAGCCTTAGATGTCGAATTTAGACAACCTCAATTGTACACTCTTGCTTGGTGTTCACTGCAGAGTTATAATTAGTGTGCATGTCTGGGTTGTCCTAGTGATTTCTAAAGATAATTACTCAGTGTCCAGGCTGGTAAGACATAAGGCATAATTATTGTGGCAGTTCTAATATTAGCAGGTTATTTAATATTTAACTTCTCACTTTTCTTTCCTTTCCTGTTTCTTATTATTCCCCTTTAAACAGGAATTATCGGTGCAGGGAATTGATATAAAAAAGAAACATATCAAATTTCAAAATTTTCGGTTCTGTGCCCCCACACAGCTCTCTTCCCTTTAAATCTCCATTTTAAATCAATGCAATTTGTGGCCCATTACAAAGGATGATTGGGTCCTATTGTCTGCCGATATGCAATAGCACTGCCTCTGGCTGTTTATTCTTCTCCTTGTCTTTCACAGCTGGAGCCATCATAAGACCCCAAAACGAGGATGCTAATGGTGATTGACTTTGCTTTCACCCCTTTCTCGCCATGCCCCTCCGTCTTTTGTGCGGCTGACAAGGAAATGTGGTGCCCTCGCAGAGAGCAGACTCTGAGTAACAGATGAATGAACAAATTAATGTATGAACGAATGAATGAGTATATGAACGAACAAATGCATGAACTCCTGTGACCTTTAATCCAATGACAACATACATCACACTGTACATCATTGATGGAATTAAACACGTTGGAGAGGAAACGGAGAACGGTCTCCGCTAAGAAGAAGAGGCTTGTTGTCGTAAAGCCTTGCTTCATTGCTTGAGATGAAAAATGAAAAAGTATTAATTTTGAAGCAAAGGACATGCATTTGTTTGCGTGTGCAGTTGCGAGCCAGCCCATCTGTATCAAGTGTCAGTTTCAATTAGGGTTTCCGATGAGTCGGTCAATTAGAGGCAGTCAGTATCAGCATGAATCAGCATCACAAACTAAGTTTAGAGCAACATTGTGCATCCAATTTTTCCATTGTGCATCCATTGTAAATTACGAATTTATATATACCTATGTCTGTCTATATGCATGTTAGGGTCTGACAAAGACAAAGAAAGACACATAAAACTAAACGAAAATTGAATACATGACCAGAAAAATGTTAATGTATTTTTTTCTTGATGCTTTTGGCTTTTTAGTTGCTGCTATGTATGTTTCACTTTCATAAATATGTTATATTGTGTTGTTTGCTTTCACGTCCAAGGTAACATGTAATTAAAATTTTTATTTGTAAATCTGTCATGAAACATTGGAGGTCACTGTTAAACAAACAACATATTTTCCTCAAGCGCTGCATAATGCTAATTTAATCTCATCTCATGTCACTGCCAGTTTCACTGACCGGAGGAGCCTCTCTCATAGGTTAATTAGGTCAGATTTTGGGCTCTGTGATATGATAAATTTTTCAACCATCCTTTGCCATGGTATAATTAAAACGTTTTAAATACAAATAGTACAGTTTACTATTTCCAATGTTTCGAGTATTAAAAAGCCAGAGGTGGTTTCATAAATTAAAGGAAGTAATCTGAATTATTATTTAAAAATAAAAACCATAGCAGGCATCATAAGATGAATATCGTTACAGATTTCATATAAATGTATCAACCAAATCGGGTAAGCAGCAAGGAAGTTTTTCAGACGATTCTCAAATTGCTAAAAGTCTAATAAACTGACGGGCTGGACAATACTCTAGACTGCAAGAAAGCACATCTGATGCTCCACCGAAAACACTGGTCCCTGGTTCCCGAAAGCCAGACCACTGTAACCCCAGTCCCTCGGCATCTTCAGTTACCTACAGAACCACTACCATCGGCTTTACACTTTAATGAAAATTTACACAAGACGTGGGGTTGTCGTCGGCTTTGATTTTACCCTTCAGAGTTTCCAATTGACATGTGAATATTTCTCCCCGCTTCTGTCTTAAAGACGCAAGTAAAACTGAACGAGGATGGCAGCCAGTAGGTTGAAGAAATCCATTGACGAATGGGCATAGAAAATCAAGACTGGCGGCATTAAGGTGTATAACGAGACAAAAAGTGTAATATCGAAATAATAATAATAATAATAATAATAATAATAATAATAATAATAATAATAATGTATTTGGCAATGCAAAGTACAATGCACGCAGAGAGACAATGAGAGATGGGTCTTTTTAAGATAAACTGACAAAAGTTTTAAGAATATGATTCCATATTGGGCACATTTACGATTTAAATTGCGTGGAAATAATCAAACCGAAACAAGTAGTTTACTATGACTCGTGACTTTTAAGGACCGTTCAATAATCAATACATATTTGAGGAACCCCGGCACTAAGGTTCTGAAGGGAATTTCGACTGCAGATTTATTTTTATATTTTTGACAAAGAAACGTGACCCTGTAAATGACCGCTGTAAGTAACACAAAATAATTATAATAACAAAAAGTTAAGAGGGCAGAGGGCAGTTCACCCTCACTGAGGTGTAGCTGTAGACCGTTTAGAGTCAGAGACTTACACAAACCAAAAGAACAGTGCACCGACAAATAGTAACAAATCGTGCCTTAAAGAACTCACCGCACACAATACGCGGGCACGGAAAATTCCAAAAGGCTAGCGGATGTTTCGTACCTTCGTTTCGCTACTCAGCAGCTTGTACTCCGTCTCTTCGGTGCCGCCGAACAACGAATTCTTGATCATCCCAAACATCGCGCCCTTTATCTTAATCACTTTCTGACCACAAATCCTTCTGTATTTACTCTCTTTAGTGTCTTTTCCGGGCTAATTTTGTTCTCTACTTTTCTTTACTTATGTAATATATCATACCAACATATCTATGTCTGTTACCGTTTTCCTCTTGTTTGTTAATAGGCTATATCCATTAGAGATAGAGAGCTCTTCGTTTTGACCCAGTCTAATTCTCACCGTATGAATTCTTCCTACCTGTTTTCCCTTTTTTGAGTTAAAATATGTATATGATGTAGGCTGTATTAAGAATTATTTCTCAAAGCGGGTATATGCCATAGTTTGAGCAATAAATTGAGCCCCTTCTCCTCCTAAATCTTTTGTAATCCGTGAACAGATGTAACTGACTTTAAAAAACTGCGTACGTGCTCTTGTTTTTTCTAGACGAATTGTTATATAGCTGAGTTTTGTCTGCCCTCCCTCCTCCTTTTCTACTTCGCTCCTTATTTTCTCTCCTTTACTTCAACATATAAATCTCCCTCTCTTTCGTTGTTACATACTCCAAAATGTTTAATGAAGCCCCTTGACTTCCCGTAGTGTTTTTTTTCCCTTAAGTAGTGTTTTAAATTGTGTGCTCTCGATGTAACTAAGGCTAGACACAAATCAAAGCATAATAACAGATGCAGATGATACTCAAAACAGACAGCACATGCCCCGAATACAGTACTGAAATGTCTATGCTACTATATTGTTGCATAAAGATGTTGCGTTCTCTCTCCTCTCTACCTCCGTCTCATACACAGTTTCTTATTTGAATGTAACTCTGCATTTCACTTATTTGTGCATGCAATGTGCGCGCGTTTGCATGTGTTTTACTCTGTGTCATGTGTCACAGTGTGACGCCTGGCCCGAGGATCAATCTATTTAAACCCACACTAAAGGCAACATTAGTCACCATCGCAGAGCGCGCGCGAGAGAAAAGGGTCACTACACATATTCTACTGGGGGTTAAAATGAATGCTCAGTGAAGAGAAAGGAGAGGGAGGCAGCCACCGAGGGAGCGCTCAGGAAAGCACAAAGAGTCACCTCCCACCCTCTGGTCAACGGTACTGATAATAACTTAATGTATGTACATGTATATTGCCTGTGATCGGCAGATTGAGTGGTTTTGCAGTTGGAGTTTAGGAAGCATCAAGGAGGAGAAATATAAACTGACATTAATCGTGTTCCAGAGTAGAGCCAATATTTAAGGTTAGAATCAAAATAATCCTATAAATCTACAAAAATTCTATTCAACATTGGCCCCTTCTGGGAGTTATACCCTAATCCTACTGGTTAGAAATCCTGATCTTTGAATACTTCTCTGTCTGCATCATTTAAGATTAAGATGCAACCCTTTGTAACAACAAATCAACCTTAGGCGATAGATTTATTAAACCTGCTATGAAACACAGTGCATGTATATATATATATATATATTATTTAACTGAATTTGCTAGAAAACTACTAAAAAGGTAGTGGTGGTTAATTTTAGACGGCCTGTAAGACACAGGAAAAACATTAATGAATTCCAGTGGTACTAGATTAAATGTAAAGAAAAAATGTAAATATATTACAATGTATACATATCATAATTTAAGGTGGCCAAATTGAATTATATGACATCATTTAATATAATCCACAAATAAAAAATGTTTCAGAGTGGCTTTCCTGTAATGGACACGCGTTCTTCAGAAACCCCCCAAAATTCCAAAAACATGGGCGTCTTCTAATATCCCATAAATAAAAAAATAATTTCTTATGACTAAGTTAAATTCAATTTGAAATCTCTTCAAGAAAAAAAAAAACAACTTAATTTTGATTAGAATACTGCATTTTTACATATTTACTGTTTGTATGGAAATGTATGGGGTTTGCAGGCTATTATAGTTTTTTTAACCTAAAATAACTATACGCAGGTTTCTGAAATAGTTTCACACCTGACACGTCAAGTTATTGCCCAAATGCTGAGATGAATGGGGTTTTTTTCTATCATTTTCTATCAGCTTGTGTTTTAGCACATTTCTTGATCAGATTTGGATGTTTTTTAATTTATTCTTAAGCATCTGAAAACATCTGCTCTATTGGGTTAAGCAGAAAAAGGCTTTCAGTTTCTCTGTCACAATGATCTCCTTATTTTAAAAATGTTCAAAGAAATCTGTGAGAAGAAAATGACAGATGACAAGACAAATTTAATGTGAAAAACTCAGAAAAATAACTTTGTAAAGTCAAAGTCAAGCAAAAACACAAGTCCCCTTGAGACAATAGCAATGAATTATCTTGTCACAGTGTTGTTTCTAATTGTGTCTTCAGGACCAAAAAGGTTTTTGACAACAAGATTATGACAAGCACCAAACCGCAGGAAATATAAATTTCAAGAAGGGTAAATGTCAACTGCTGGACTTTTCTCCTGAAACTGTGTGAATTCTATACATTTAAATTAACATTAGCCTGCACTCTAGCATAGGTGGGGTGGGGGGGAGGGGGGCAATTGTCTATCCACATCATCCATGCCCACCCCTGTTCCATGGAAATACCCTGTACCAACCCCTAAAAGGTGCTGCAGATCACCTACCTCAGGTGAGGTGGAGTCGTCAGTTAGGGTTGCACAAGCCCTATAGCGGGTGTTAGCACCCCCTTGAATTTCCTGGAACAGCCGAGGAACCAGCACTAACAGGGCGATGAGCTGGGGTGTCCACAGCCCAAAGAAGGGTGGTTACAGGATAACATCATGTCCCAAAGGAAGATATACCCCGAGATTCTGCCTCTGATGTAGTGATTGATCGACCTCTGCTCCTAAGTACACTGTAGTACAAAACATCTTTTCCCTTTTAATACTTTATTCCTTAGTGTATGCAGCACATTGAACCAATTTAGATTGATAAACAGACAATGACAAAGAATTCCATTATAAAGGGATCAGTGAGGGAAAAGTGTAATGACAACAGAAATGCTGTCTATGAGAATCATCGCAAACATTACCGTTCACATTTTGTTTTAGACAGAACAAAATACAACCTTCACCTCTGTTGACCTTCCCATCTCATTCATCACTTTTCTCTATGAGCAGAATTTGTCCCCTTACCCCACCCATCTCCAAGGTTTCTTAAATACCCACACATATCATACGGCGTTCAAGGCTTTCGTCACTTGCTCGGTTCAGTAAATCGGTATAACGGCCATCATTCCAGTCAGTGAGCAACAGCGGCTACTAATCCACCTTCATCCCGTTTATTCTTCCCAGCCCTTCCCTCCGGGCTGAGTTGGCAATCTGAGTCCCACCATTCCTGCCATCTCCTCTACACCCCGTTGCCCCTTGCCATGGTACAGATTGTGGAGAGCAAGGTGGTGCCGGGTAGAACCCAGGAGACAAAGGTATGACTGGGAAGCGTGGAGAGCCTCTTCCTGGGCACGGCAGTACCTCTCGCTGCTGACCTGAAAGGATGGAGAAACACAAAGGATTTTTACACAACATCAGCATCCAGACTGGAAAAGTAATATCAAAATGTGGAACAACAAGAAAACTAATCCACAAAAAGGCAAGAGAGCCTGGCCTCCGTTACCATGGTAATTACTTTAGTTGAAAGTAAAACTAACTTATATTCTCATTAAGGTGAACCGCACTTGAAAGCTCTAATTTTCTGAAGGAAATTACAAATGCTAGTAGGAGTTTTAAATGTATTGTCATTATTTTTTTAATTAAACAACGAAAACCTAAAATGTCAACATTAACCGATACTGTAGTCAGGAACGCTACTTGTTGTGTAAACATAGCCCACTGTTAGCCGAATTAGAGCTGAACTTATTTATTTAAATAATATATTAAATTTTAAATAAGTAATTAATAGAAAAGTTTCAAGGGCCAGAGAGCGTGGAAAAACACAACAGTCCCCCACTTACTTTACGAAATTAAAGAAGCGCTGCATGCCACTCCAGCTCTGCCCAACATATTAATGGTCTCGCGGGCCCAAGGAATATCATTTACTTTTGAGTTCAAACTGCGGGTTTATGCGTTACTGACAGTTATATTGAGTTCGCAGCCTGACACAACAAAATATATCAAAGGTCACCTTGATTAGATTACTAACTTGCCTATTGACAAAGACAGAAACACTACCATTATTTTATACGTGCCATACGGGCTATTAGATTAAAATTTAAACTTCACAATAATCATTTTCGATTCCACTTTATAACCATAGCACGTGTATGTACTAATTTGCTAATCTCCGTTAAATAGCTACCGTAGCTAAATAGAGCAGCATAGCTGGCTTGACAATTACAAAACCTACCGCAGATGGGCCTGCTTTAGTTACCTGGTTTTTACGAAATTGATCCAAAATATAATTATATGCCAAGGTTTGTTTATATTCCGGCCCCTTTAACGCCCGTAACTCCTTCAGAATACCACGGCATACACGCAGCGGTGGCGATAGCGCAGCCATCTTCAGTCTCACTTCTCCTACCCTTCTACAAGCAAGTCAATTTAGGAGATCGTCGAGCAAGCAATGAGCGCACCGGGAAACATCGAACTCAAATTAGCAGCGAAATTATGCACTTTAAACTTCTATTTGCACCGTCACAATTACTTATTTATTTACAACATTGGGGTTAGGGTATTTGATACTAAATAATAGCTACCCGAGCATAATCAAAGTTTTAATGAATACAAAAGACAACATAAAAAGAAGCTGGAATCGAATTAGTATTTTAATAATTGTCTGTAATTTACTTTACTTCTTCAATAAAATTTTGGTAAGCAACCTGATTGAACAAAATTTAAAATCTGAATCCACGAAGATTATTAGCATCGCCCGATTCCGATTATAAATTATGCATGAGAAAATCATGAATTAATGCTTAAGTAAGATTAGAGCAATACATTATATTTACTATGCCGTAATGTCCCAGGGGACCGTAAACATGAAAACCCATCTTCCCTGACAAGCACAATTCAGAAAACCACTTGATAATCTGTGTAGAGAAAATGTACATTGTATGAAGCCTACAGATATTTTAACCAGATAGGCGAAATGAAAGAGACTGTGTGTATGTCGGAGATGTTTCAATGAAGGAGAGAGAGTGTGTCATGGATCGCATAGAGTACATAGAAGTACTTTCTTTGCACTTTCCTAAATAATAAGTAACTATTATGTGAGTTGTTTCCCCCACAATATTATTGTCATAAAATGTATGATGAAAGAAATAAATAAATGCTCTTTATTTAATACTTGCCAAAATAATGGATTAAATTAATTGTCTAATGACATTCTGATAATAGTAACATTATGATAACACAGATGCTGTACGTGATGGCAAAAACACAAATAAGTTATCATTACATAGACAATTGAGCTGTAAACTAAAGTAGAAAAACAACACGGATACAACATTTATAATAAAAATGATTGCTTTCATTTTTTAAAAATTGCTTTAATTATTTCCCATTATCAATAACACCGTTTCAGACCGTTTGCCTTCTAAACCCAGATATTTCACACTAACCTGAATTCACTGAGATTTGTAAATATGGCACTAAACCGCGCCGTAATTATAATATATATTGGGGGGGAATATGCGGGTAGTCCAAAGACATGCTGATTGGTTGTTCTAAATTGCCCTTCTGCGAGGGTGAGTGCTGCCCTTCGATGTAGCGTCCATCGTGTTGTGCCAGTTTGCGCCCTATGTATTCCGGCTGTTTTCCCCCGGCTCACCACGACCTTCACGTGGTTGGTCCTGTACAATTGGAATTCGGGTAGTGTTCATTATCGTGACCACTAGATGGTGCCTTTGTTTCACAGATGGTTAAACCGTGTTGTTTGATCCATCTGCTGAATTACCTCAAGACTGTTTTTGTGAAGCAAATGTCTTTAAGAATCCATTGCACTTAAAAATACCTCGAAATTGTCGGGTAGACGAATAGCCAATATATAAATATATATAGATTTTTATCTATCCATATATAATTATAATTTATATTGATACATTATAAATTACTTTGTTTTTCTTTAATGTAAGTGTGTCTGTATACATGCATTCAT
>JAOYSI010072493.1:0-13279 GCA_025775065.1 Hiodon alosoides
GTACTTTCTTCACAATTCGGTGCTTTACTTATTTTTACTCACTTCTTATGTTTTCAGACGTGGCATTCTCCATCTGCTGATCAACATCGCAGCACTACTACGTAGTAAAAGACAGATTGCAGTCAGACAGTTCTGAAAGTAATTTTTTTATATCTCAATTGGAAAGTTTTCAAAATTTTCAGTATATCAAAATATTATTTATTTATTTTTTATTTTATTTTATTTTTTAAGTGGGCAGGGCATTTAACTTAAACATGAATAATACCTGTCACAATAACACAACTACTATCAAAAGAGCAACTCAAACCCTTTTAAAATATGTATTCCTTTTAAAATTCTGATGTAAGATTTCCAAACTACAAGCACTTGAAAGGAAACTGGTCATATTCTTCCCAAATATGGACATTCTATCTTAGGCGTCAAAGAATATTATATTTGAGTGGCTTACATTCACACACAAATACTTTATCTGAGAGAACAAACTTTTTAAGTACTGAACTTTTTCACCCTGTACAGACAAAAAATACAAAATAAAGCTAAACTGTCCCTTTTTGAAGGGACTTCTCATCTGAGAGGCGTATTATCGCTTATTACCATTTGTATCCGTTAAGCTTTAAAATTTGAATGATATATTAATTAATTATTATAATTATAATTCTCACCAGACACTGAACAAAGATAAAAGGCTTCATTCAGATTTATTTACGAAAAGAATCATGATGGGGGCCAGAAAGATGTTGACGATGGATTTTGTTCTTGTGATCTGATTTGCATTATTTTTTATATGTTTCTAAGACTATTTCTAAGATATTTTTCCAGAGCCTTCAGTTTTCCATTTACCCTTTCAGTGCAGATTTCCACGTCTTTTGCTAGCTTTGGTTAGCCAAAAGGCAAAATGCAAAACAAAACAAGAAGAGAGAACATCACAACACCCAGACCCAACATCCTGGTGTCTGGCCCAACCACCAACTGCCCTGGACTGGTTACCGGTGGCCCTTTCCTCCTTAGCCTGACACTAAGCATTATATCATACAGCATTAGATGTCTACTTGTCTGTACACGGTGTCTCCAGGCTTGAAATCCCCGCTGTTGGTGTGGTTGCCGTTTGGTGTCCTCCTTAGAAAGCAAGCTACATAATAAATGCCACTACACAGCTACCTGGCATTAAAAAAAATAAAAAATGTATCACCCACCCCTAAAAGTTATACACAATGACACGCCGCGATACACAATAAGAAACGACACTTATCATCAGAAGCTGCATACACGATAACTCAGGGCCCTCATCATCACAAGCTGCATACACGATAACTAGGGCCCTCATCATCACAAGCTGCATACACGATAACACACGTCATTCATCATCACAAGCTGCATACACGATCACATGTGGATATCATAAATCCCGCAAATGTCTTAACAGAATGCATTCCACTCTGACACACTGCTATGTTGCAGATAAATAATGAATAAGTTATTAATGATGTATCTGCAGTTCTTTTTATTTTCATTCTCTGAAAGTAAAAAAAAAAACCGAGAGTAAGCTCTAGCTATAGCACCATCATTATCATACACATCATTTTGTCAACCATAACGGGAAGGGTATGTCAAATTTGGTTTTACATCATTTTGTACATGTCAACCATAACGGGAAGGGTATGTCAGATTTGGTTTTACATCATTTTGTACATGTCAACCATAACGGGAAGGGTATATCAGATTTGGTTTTACATCATTTTGTATATTTCAACCATAACGGGAAGGTTATGTCAGATTTGGTTTTACATCATTTTGTACATGTCAACCATAACGGGAAGGGTATATCAGATTTGGTTTTAATGTTTTAAGTGACAGTGTAATGAATGCTGTTTCCATGGTGACCAGGCATGTTGTGTCAGTTGTCTAGCTGGCAGAGCATGGCCACGCCTCTCTTTATCCAGTGCTGGGGCTGCTTGCTGGTGGGCAGCGTCATGGAGATGACGAAGTTGGTAGAGTGCCCAGTTGTGGAGAGGGTGCCCTTGCGCTCGCTGGTCTTATACAAGGGACACACATACAAGTTTGCGCTCTGCTCTGGGGACCTTATCTCCGCTTTGAAAGAAGAGCGCAAGAGTAGAGAATGTGAATTGGATGACAGAACTTCATATTAATATTCAGACATTAGTACACTACACCTTTATGGAACCACATAAGAACAACATAAGCAAGCAGAGACAAGTAAATTACAATGCAGTGACACAGAGAGAGATACAGACTCACACAGAGACTCGTTCATAATAAATGCACATTCAGATGTGCACACGCGGGGAGAGATACAGAGAGACACATACAGGCCCACTCAGCCAGATACAGTGATATGCACACTGAGGCACATGCACTGAGACAGACACAATGCTACACAAACATTGAGACACGCTGAGACAAACACATTGAGGCAGATAAACTGAGACTCATTCAGACAGACACACAGGGAAACACGCATTGAGACTCTTTCAGACAGACACAGAGACACACACTGTGGCAGACACTGTGATACACATACAATGAGACATGCCGAGACATACAGACAGACACACTCTTTCAAACATATACACACACACACACACACAAACCCGCTGAGGCACAGACAGTGAGGCACTTCGTAGTAGGACTCACTCGGTTTTATCCAGATGATGGGGACTGAATCAAAGAGAACTTTGGGATACTGTTCAGTCAAAACTCCCCTGTCAGGATTCACAAAAACCTTCATAAACACACCATTCTCAAGAATATAAATGGAAACAGTGCCTAATGATCAATCACCAGACCAACTCCTAATGACGATGCCACAGCTTCCAGTGAAAACCGCAAAGAAAAAACTTTACATATATGAGTGCCGTAGTGGTAAAGGCAATAAACATGTGACCAGAAGGTTACCGGTTTAAGTTCTAGCTGCCCTGCAGTTACACTTTATTTTGGTATAGCTCTCTATAGCTTTATCCCTGGACGAGAAATTAATGTTAATACTGTAAGGGTAAACTCAGTACATTTTCTTGTCCCACCGGGCGCCATCCAGGAAGAGTCCGTGGATATAGACTCCATCCTCAGGTGAGGAGTCCATTGTGTCAAAGGAAAGAACCTACCACATACAAGGGGAAGAGTCGTTAGCCTTTCATGGAACTTTCAGTGGGGGGTGACAAGGATGTTAACGTGCTAACCTGGAACCGGTGGCCGAGGAGATCGATGGGGATGGAGTACTTCCTGGCGTAGTTTTGCATGGCCCCTGTCAGAAAGGCCTGTGTGAAGAAGAACCCTGACAGCCAGAACACGTGGGGCTTTTGGGTGTCATACCAATCCTGTAGAGACACCAAGAATAACATAGGGTCATTTACAAAGAGAGTTGGGTACAGATACATTCACATAGAAAGTCAGACACAGAGAGTCTGGCACTGAGTCACACACAGAGAAATTCATACACAGAGAGTCAGGCATTGAGTCACATACAGAAATATTCAGAGAGTAATATAGCTAATCACAGTCATATGAATAAATACACAAAGTGACACAGATACTGATCAAATCAACATACTAGACAATTTACTCTGATTCGCATACAATAACAGAACCCTTTAAATGTGTTGCAATACTAATCCGATGTAATGTTCAAGGTAAAGTGTAAACATGGCATTTGGACTACATATTCAAATCAATGAAACTAAACATAAACATGAGATATGAGCTATTAGCTGGAATAAGAGAGATAAGAGAGATGCTGGGACATTAACGTAATGAAGTAATATAGGTTAACCTGTAAGAACTTGAGCCTGGCAAGGAAATCTGTGATGTAGCTGCCCAGGGGCTTGAGGCTGAGGTAGGAGCACTTAGCCCACTTTTCGGGCACCTTCCCGACCAAGAGACTGCCGGACAGGGCCTCCAGCTCAGCATCCATCACCACCAGGCCCCTGATGGCCTTTTGCAGGTTCTGGAGGCTGCTGCGGATCGTGTGGCTCAGCCTAGTGGAATAAAAAATGGTTGGTCTCTACACCAGGACCGCCAGCTGGGTAACTGGGGCAGCAATACCTACGTGTTGTATCTCTCCATTTCCTGCACAAGCACAGTGTTCATGCTCTCCTCGTAGCTCACAGGGAACTTAGCCAATGCAGACTCAATGTCAAAGTTCACCGGGAGCTGAAAGACGTGGATTGAAATTATTGGAGATATGCATAGTCAATCAATGTAATTCATTTAACCAGAGATTTGGAGCAGAATGTTCTACTCTATGAGTGTAAGGCAAACTGAAAACCAGCAGACCCTGCGGCACTCAGACTCAAGTTTCCAAACCCTGCTTTAAACCTCAATACTATAACTTTATGTGTTCCAAAGTTTGTAGTGAGGAATATTAAAAAGGAGTCTGGTAAGGATTATTAGAAATACTTGTACATTTTAAATGTGAGAGTGGTTCACCTTGGTAAGGACATCATTGGCAATGTCGAAGAGGGTATTGTCTCCATCCATGCTAGACCCGCCCTTTGTCCCACCTCCCTGGGTCAACAGTAGCGAATCAAGCAACAGCTTTGTCTGCTGAAGGTCTTTGGAGATATCCACATTCTCGTGCATTCCGAAGACCTCTGGGTGCTGACTGGATGGCAGGTTCTGTGGAGCACAAGAGCAAAGCCCTCACATAGTGTCTTCCTCAAAAAAGTATTGTGCTGTGAAATGGGAGAGCATTAAACAGTTTTATGACCCAATATGACGCTCCATTTCACCTTTATGAACTCTGTGTAATCCTCATAGCCGGACTTAGGCGGGGCATAATATTTGCCGCTCGGGGAGAATATGTAGCGAGGGTTTTCGATGATGTCCTTGTTGAAGAAGTCGGCCAGGATAGTCATGAGGAGGCGGCGATCCCAGTCATCCGTTACACGACCACCGTAGTTGCACTCGCCGGTCAAGTACGTGATGGCCTCGAAGGGAACCTGCTCGTACTCGTTCACAAACAGCTGGAGGGCAGCATGACCCAGGTAAACATGTGCATGTTAAACACACAAGAAATAAGCTCATAGCTGGCCGTTAACTCAATACCCCGACCGGTTCTCAACCCAAGATATTGAGATGTTCCCAGACATGAGATACTGAACTTTACCCAACATGAGATATTAACCCGTTCCCAGTCAATGAAAAACTCTGCCACCCACCCGCAGCTGCCTGATGCTGATACGCAGGTCGGACTCGTTGAACCCATATGGGATGTTCCAGCCTAAGGGACCAAACTTCTTCCTCTCCTGGACAAGAGCATGGAAGAAGCAAACCCCATAGAGTAGCTTCTCCCAGACCTGTGGGATAAAAGCCAGTGGTCAGAGTGATTAACACTTCCCAAAGGAATGGCACTACCAGTTTTCAGACGGTTGGAGAGTAACATCTCCTGAAGGCAAAACAAACAGTTGATTTCTGAAAAAACAGCCGCATGTGGTTTAACATGTAAGCCCACTGACCAGTTCTTTGTTTGGGCAGCCACTAAAGAAGTCTGGGTCGGATACTGGGTCTGAGATGTAGGACTGCAACAGGTTCAGCCTCAGGCCTGTAGGTGGCTCATTAGTCATCTTCACTCCATTCTGGAGAATGGTCACAGGGAACTGACACAAAACCAAATGGTTCAGGGACACAGTGACTCTCCCATACTCCCATACATGCCCATAACATGAAGGTAACACACCAGTAGCACTATACTCTCCATACCAGTTACACACCTATAACACACTGTGTTTACACTGTAACAAGCCTTTAAAATGCTGTACTTTACACACAGGCAAACAAACCTGTAATTCTCCGTACTCTACACTCTGAAATCTACACACCTATAAGCACTGTATTACCTACCTTTGTTACTTAATCTTCAGTAATTTACAAATATCTTACCATATCTGTCACAAGTCAAAATTCATATTCCATGTTATTGGTGTAAAACTAAGAACTGTAATATACCTGTAACTTACATCTTATTTATTACTCAATATTTGACACTTTAGAGCAGTATATCCCATTACCTTGGGAGAGGGGTAGCTGGTGAGCCAGAGCCGGAACTCAGGGTGGCATGTCTCAGGGCTGAAGTCCTCACAGATCTTCTCCAGGGTGGACATCCAGGAGACTGCCAGATGGCAGTTCTGTAGGCACACCCAGGTGCCCTCCCTAGAAGCAGAGCAGATCATCCTGGCTGCGATTGGCCCTTGACCCTGGCCAAGTGAGATAGACTGGAACTTGGCACTGGTCATGTTCCTGTCGGTGGCAAACTTCAGCAAGCCTAGAAAGGGCAGATTTTGTATTTTTCTGCTCAATTGTGCAATTTTTTGGCTGTGCCAAAAAATTCTAGAAAGGGAGAAAGTTAAACTAGTTTCCTCCAATCCTTGTGCCTAGGGACGCAATTGGCGAATTACATGTGCTGATTTAGAACCTGTACACAGGCTTCAGTTTGAGTAGGAATTGACTGTAAGCAACACTTACTAGCCATGGGATCTGCGCCAGGCGACAGCACAAAGACCAAGGGGATGGTGCAGTTAGAGTCGGCGTAGCTCTTGGTCAAGTCAAACGGTGGAGGCTCCACAAACTTCTTCCCCAGTTTCTCAGTTACGTAATTTGTGATGGCCGGAACAATCTTAAAATAAAATAAAATAAAAAAAAACAACACTTGTGGGCAAGTCATGGGCTTGATTGTTTAAACTGAACAATATTTTACTGTTAACACTGTGGTTAGTCTCTGTCCCCACATATGACAATGTTTCATTTTCAGCTGGTTTCCAGGGGGCAGAGGAGGGGCCCGCACCTTGTCTGGCCGCAGACATCGGTAGATGATCATCTTCTGAAGATCGTTAAGTTTTTCACACCAGGGCTCAGGCAAGCGAGTGTTGTATGGCTCCTTACTGTCGTAAATGGCCTGGAAATTCTCTGGGCACTTGGTAAAGCTCTCTCTGAATGCCAGAAAGAAATTCAGTTACTCAGAAAGAACCAATTCAGTTTGCTTTGGTTTCATTTCTATAAATTGGTTATAAAATTCTGGTAACATTAAGAAAACAATTATTCTCATATATATAGCAACATTTACTAAGAAAACACTGGATACTATCAGTGAATCTCTAATGTAAAAATGTATATTAAAGGCACATTGGTAGCAGAATGTAAGGCAAAAAAATATTACTTACATACAAATTTGAATCACAAAAACACTAGCACTAATCCTGTGTCAATTTGGTGCTTATTGAGCCACAGTTGGTGTGGAGGAAGAAGATCTGGACAACAGAGGGAGCTTTCAGCCTAAACCTTCGTACCGGAGGCCATGAAGGGAAGGCAGGTCACTGGCCCGGCATATCTCATCCCAGCTCTTGTCCTGCAGCCAGGTGGGGTCCGGATTAGGCACCCGGTTGTGGAGGCCCACGCCTCCCGTCAGCAGGAACAGGAACTCAGAGTACAAAATCTCTTTCTTCGCTCTGACCAAAAATAAAACCCACAGAACACAACTGAGGACTGTTTTTATACACATTAAATGGCCGTTATTGCATGATTGGTTTCCTGCTTATTTGCTCCTTAGAAGCTGCTCTTCCAAAGAAAATAAGCCAATGGATTTAGTCATAAAGGGCCCTACAGGACTCACAGCAGGAGGTTGCAGCACAGTAGGAAGGAAAAGAGGAGCTTGTCCTTCTCGAAGAGCGAGCGACACACATTGCAGTAAAGGTTGTAGGTAAAGTGGTCCATCAGGTACCTGAGCCTCTTCTCCAGGATCTTTGATTTATTACTGAGAAGACAGTCAGATAAGTATGAGGCTCAAGGTCAAATGTCAGAGAAGCCTTATTGGAAAGATTTAAATGATCGTAAAAAATAAATAAAAATCCCACAGGTGTCTCTGGTTACCTGTCCTGAATGGAGTTGATGTAGAGGTTGACAAACCAGCTAAGAGAGTACTGATACATGGGGTCAATGTTAGCCAGGTCTGCAATGCTGAAGAACAGAATGGAGGAGTGCTTGGCAATAGCTCGGTAGCCCTCCCTCGATTCTGCTATCGTTATCTCAGTTTTCTCTGCAATCTGACCAAAAGAGAGGGGAGGGTTCAATACTTCAGCCAAGGTATAGGCACACACACTCCCTCTCATGCACACATCCTCCTGAGTTTTCCACCTGCTGCTTTTTGCTGATCTCGTTGGACATGATCTTGGCAGAGTCCAAGATTTGAATGGCGGTCTCATCTTCAAGGATGTTGCCCTCAGAGGACTGCAAGGTCTCTAGGATGTTTTCTTCAATCTCCTTCAAGTGCTTCTTGTTGGCAGTAGATTGCAGTATAAGGGCATTTCTCTCCTCCTCCAGCTCAGGCCTGCCCAAGAGATCAGACATACAAATGGACAGCTCATATTTGTAGGGACCTTGCACAGTCCAAACAAACTACTTTTTGTGAACCACATTGTTTCCATAAAAGCCGAGACCAGATATTTTCTTTCTCTTCCCTGCTGCCGCGGCTCTCTCCTAAGAAGGGACATAACTCCCTGTTGCCAAAGCCTCCAGCTGGACCATAAAGAGAGAGCTGCAACTGTAAGCCTGCCATGTGAGATGCCATTGATCACAGCTTTTGAGACTAGAAGACACAGACCGGAAAAAGGGTCCGCGGCGTGGGTGCGTGTTCCCCGGTACTTAGCTAATTCTACCCAGAAGACAAATCCCCCTTCACCGCGACAAAGTGACAGTGACTAGCAGGAGCTAGCAAGCTTATTACTGCAGTAGCTAATCAGGGAAGGAAAGACTTTTTTTTCTTTAGCAACAGAGCCACAAATAGGCTGTGGCTCCAGGGCATATTTTTTGTCAATATGTTGAATGTCTGAATCCAATATCTATTCTGTAATATGTGCGTTTAGAGGGGTAATCCATTTGCTCTGTACCTTTTTTACCTCCCGTGTTAGAGTGAGTGCATATGTGTGGTGGGAAATAAATGTTGGTCTATACAAACTCATCAATGTGCAGGTTTGTTTAAAATTGAGTAAAGTAATGCATGCAAGAAATTTTTTTTGCTGTTCACCTAAACCTCTCACGCGAAATCTAGCTTTTCCTAGATACTTATAACATTGTGTAAACCCCTGCGTAAATAAATTCCTTACATTTTTACCAGGTGGTTTGTGCTTATCTCATTTAAATATTGATTCAAGTAATATTTGACTACTATTTTTAAGAACTTACGCCTTCAGATATAATAATAAATTAATTCATTCAATTATTATAAATTATTATTATTGTAAATTATTCTGCAACATAAATTTTTCATCAGTCAACTCACACACCATCTCGTCTATCCTGTCTCAGTCCACCGACGAGCCACTTCAGCTGAACATCGTTACATTTTGGTAAGCCCTTTTTGGTGCACCGATCTCTATCGACCATTGCCCCATTTTGGATAGCCTGCCTCAGTCTACCCATGACTAATCCTCACCGCTCTTTGGCGACCACAATGCCCAGCAGCTGGTCCTCCAGTCCCTCAGGGGTGATCATGAAGTTGAGAAGGGACACCTTGGTGGCCAATTCAGGAAGGTAGTGAGGGTTTCTCAACTTGGTGGTGATGTAGAAGCGGAAGTCAGAGGAGTATTCGATCACGCTCTCTCCCAGCCGAATACAATCCATGCCTCCTACATTCAGCAAAGCATCCATGAGAGCTCTGTACAAATATTACGGATTAAATGCAGAGCCTTTACTGGGGATCTGAGGTGACACCTCATTACTTTGCTGAGACAGGAGTGAAATGGGACCACTCTCCACACTGCATCTTGTGTTTACACTGATGCAGGCCTGAGGCCACACTACTCATTGAGTTTACACTGACATGGTTGTGAGGCCACACTGCACTTCCTATTTACACTGACATGGCTATGAGGCCACACTGGAATTCCTATTAACACTGACATGGTTTTGAGACCACACTGCACTTCCTATTTACACTGACACAGTTATGAAGCCACACTGCATCTTGTGTTTACACTGACATGGTTATTTGGCCACACTGCACCATGTGTTTACACTGAAATGGTTATGAGGCCAAGCTGCTCTTTGTTTTTAGACTGGCAAGGTTTTGAGGTCACACTTCACCATGTGATTACACTAATATGTTTTGAGGCCACACTGACCCTCTGTTTTCCACTGGCATGATAATGAGGCCAAACTACACCTTATGTTTACACTGATGCAGGCCTGAGGCCACCCTGCACCTTGTTTGAAGGTCTGTTTGAGCAGCAGTGGTTCTAGCGAGGGGTCTATCTCCTCTCCCACGTTCTCCAGCAGAAGGGGCGTGCCAAACTGTATACAGTTCTCCAGGGTTCTCATGTAGTCTGAGTCAGTCAGCTTGACCACACTTAAGTTGTTCTCTCGCTCTGAGTTCTTCACCCACTTGTTGGCCTGACCCTGAGGGTCAATCATCAGCGGCCTGGAGGACAAAACAGAAGCCGCCCTGGGTTATGCTGGATGAAGTGTGCCCAGTAGATCCATACATCATCATAGATCAACTGTCATTATTTTCAACAATTGTTTTATTTGGTCGAGGGACTAACATCAGGATAAATCTACACCACATGGTAGCAACATCAGGAAGTACAACTAATAACTCACACCGAATGACTAAGTATCTAAGCAAGAACATTTCAATAAACAACGCTACTCAGGTAACAAATAATAGTCACAGCAGCGTTATAACATTTAATTAATTATCTAGGAATGAACATCTCGTAAAAAATAACGCTTGTAAACAAGTAAAGCTCTGGTTAATAATTTCAAATTCCGCTGAGGAAGTTTGTGTTTGACTGAGCGAAAGGATTGTCACTCCTCTTCTCTGAGAGAAGCTCCAACCAGGCTGTGACTTACCACCGCCGGGAGTTGTCCACAATGACACCGTTGTCAATGGAGAAGCTATCGGTGGGCAGCCCTGCAATGTTCCAGGCACGGATCCTGATGGGGTCCCCCAGGGTTTTACTCAGGGAGAAGTCACCCGAGGACGGGATTTTCTTGGACTGGTTGGAGAGGTGAGAAAAGGGTGGAAAGGTGAGTGAAGGGTAGGAAAAAAAACAAAGGGTAGGGAGGTAAGAGACAGGTGAAGAGGGGCGGGACAAGTGGAGAGTAGGGAGAAGGGTGGTGAGGTGAGGGACACGTAGAGAGGGGAGAGACAAGTGGGGATTTGGGAAGGTTAGGGAATGGAACCTTGCAGAGCTGGGTCCAGGTCTTAGTGCAGTCCAAGCGGAAAGCTGCAGTGAAGGCGCCTAGGTAGGCAATGACCCCAGCAGAGATCAGCACGTCTCCCGTCAGGTTATCATAGGTGTCCTGCAAGTCATCTGCTGCCTTGGACCACCTGCATGGGGTAGACTGGGTCTGTCAGGGCCACACTCAGGTACACAGATCACAAGAGTTAATTTGACACTGTAAACCAAACTCAATCTCAAACCTGGTCTTCTCTCCTCCAAGACCTCCGATGAGCTTTTCGGCTCTCTCTAACTTGCGAGCGCAGAGATCCACCTGGAACTCCAGCCGGGCCTTCTCCTCGGTCTTCTCCTTAAAGGTCTGCTGCAGAGAGGCTAGTCGGTCCTCAACTTCTTTTAGTTCAGCCCGTTTCTGGTCCAGCAGGGCCATGGTGGTCGCCAATGAGTGCTGAGCCTCAGCCAGGTTAGCCTTCTTGGGGGCCACAACCTACGGATGAGGGGACGAATTGCATAAAACCTGCTATATAGATATACGTTTTTTTCATTTTAGGGAAAATAATGGGCCTACAGAAGAAAGGTGAATTCTGTTCATGGGTCAGGTGACTTTGAATAGACTCATGGGAAGATTGCTGGAATAGGAGCCATTTTTCATACTTTACTCAATGGGTGAAAAAAGGACTGTACCTTAGCCACTCTGTCATAGACCTCCATGGCAGCGATCCATTTACACAGACCCTCTGCAGCAGACGAGGCTTTTGCCACCTTGGTGGGGTTGAAGTCAGGGTTGGTCATGTACTCACTGCGGATTTTGTGCATTACAGGCACCTGCCAAATACAGGAGAGATGCCATCACATTCACATCACCTACATTCAGGAGAGACTCCTGTCACACACAGGAGTGATATCTCCACATATCATGGGATTTAGTTACATGGGAGAGAGAAAAACAAAAACAATTTTACACATAACCTACAGGTGTTTGCACATAACTCACTCCATATTAATCGATATTCTTGGGAGGTGTATTTTAATACGTAAAGTATTTTCAGTGGCATTAACATAGTAAGGTAACTGTACCCCAGTAAGTACAGTACAGAAACTAATTAGACAATGGGAAAAAAAGATTATGTCGCCGTACAGGGATATTGTCCTTGTCATACTCCTTTAAGTCCCGCAGGAAATGCATGTCCCCCAGCAGCTTCTTGCTTGGACCCCAGTAGTCAAGAATCTGCGAAAGATAAATATAATATAGGTTATGAATAAAATTAGCTCTAATTTATAAAATACATCACATCTACTTTGCAGATTCACAAAAGCGTATGAAAAATACTTTCATGTGTGATGGGAATCGTCTTTAATGGAAACATTTATTTACAGCTATGGAACCACACTGGTATTAGGATTAAATGAAAAAATCCTAGCATTACTAGTTTGTTTTTGAGCATGTAAGAACTCTAGGTCTAGTAAACCAAGATATGATATAACATTTACTTATTTACTCATTGAACTAGATTATTTGAGCCATGGCCAGTGTGCTTCTATGCACGCTAATCTTTATATTATATCTTTATGTGCGCGTCTTTATACGTTGCATTCCTTTCATTTAATTATTGGTTTCATGCTGTAATTAGTTTCAAGCCCCTTTCCACATGGCCACTCCTACACTCCCCTCAGCACAGCCACTCCCAGTCCAACCTTCTGTCCGGTTCCAGCCGGATCATTGATCTTCTCTGGCTTGATATCCTTCATTACACAAACTCCTGCCATCACCAGCTTCACTCCTGATGGGGGTTTCTTCATCGACTTCACAATGGTCACATCAGATGGCTGGAGGGGGGAAAGCACACAGTCACACACTGTCACACACACAGTCACACTCACAACCACACACACACAGCCACACACATCCACATAAACACAGTGACACACAGTCACACACACAGTCACACTCACAACCACACACACACAGCCACACACATCCACATAAACACAGTGACACACACAGAATCCACAATGGTCACATCAGACGGCTGGAGGGGGGAAAGCACACAGTCACACACAGTCACAAACACAGTCACACTCACACAGCCACACAC
>JAOYSI010072494.1:0-21423 GCA_025775065.1 Hiodon alosoides
CACACCCACCACCAAACCCCCATCCCACCCAAACCTCTCCCCACTCGTTCTCTATCTCTACTATACGTCCCCCCGCCCCTCCCAATCACCAATCCCCCACCACTCCCAACACCCCCAACAGCCCAAACATGGTGTGTGAAAGTGCTTGTCCCAGAAGTCGTCCCATCCCTCTTTAACCTCCCTGCCACTGGCTGAGAGCCTGCTCATTTTCTCCCCCAATCTGAGCAGCGCTCCCTCTTTCTGAGAAGAGTCAATGAGCTGGAAGGGAAGGACACGGTCGAGCACAAACGTCTCTTCCTCTGTAATGCTGAAACACTGCCACAATACCCTCTGACGGATACGGAGCAGGCCACAAAAGAGGACAGCTCTCTGCGTGGCGGTCCTTCAGGTCACCACTTACCTATAAGAAGAGCTCTCTGCCGCTGTGCGGGAGATGTGAAAACCGTAGTCAGTAATTAGAAATTCAGGACGGACCTATTACATTCGTGGAGCTCTCCCGAGTGGGCAGCTAGGAGAACAGGGGAAACTATCGGCTCTAAACAAGACTGATTAAAGTTTAGCAAAGGGCAGCAGCCAGAATGCCAAATTAAGGTATTAGGAGAACACCCGTGACAAAATGCCAGACAATGAAAGGAAATCTAAGAGTACTCTGAATATACTATGGCGATAGCATAAATGGCGATACTGACTGCTAAAACCAATACTCATGTACAAAGTGTGGATTTACCTAAAGCATACATAATTACACATGTGTTAATCGCTGCTCAGTTATGTTGAGCAACACGGACATGTTCTTGGTTATTTAGTTTTTTGTTGCTGTCGCGTGTTCATTTGTTTTTCAGGTGGTAGATCTGGTGTCAAATGATAACATTGACAGTACAGGGAAATTAAAGGGATTTCACTAGCGTTGCATGCAGGTGCCGTCAGACTCCACAGACAAGCTCCTCAATAAGCTGGAACCGACAGAGAGCACATCGGCACAGTCGACTCCCCCTAGTGGTGACCATCAACATATTCTGAAAGCTGGAAAGACTTCTGAAAAGTCGTTTATACATGGCCCTTAATTAACTGAACTGTGAAGGAGCTCTGTGTAGATGGGGTGAAAAAAGTGAGATGTCAGTATCGTCAGAATAAAAGTCACATGATAAACTATGGCCCAAAGAAACATTAACATGTGCCACACTGTAAAAGGAGGCGTGATCTTACTGTGAACGGCCCGTTCCATCACATTTCAAAGATATTCTTTTGGTTTGAGGTCTGGGGACTGTGCAGGCCACTCAAGTAAACTGAACTTGCTGTCATGTTCCTGGAATCATTCTGAGACAACACGTGCTTTGTGACATTCTTTTTGGTGCTGCTGGAAGTATTCATGTGACGAAGGTGTAAACTGTAGCCATGAAGGGATGCATCTGGTTGACAATGATGTTCAGATACGATGTGGCTTTGAAATGCTGAAAGATTATCAGCACAACATTAAACCACCACCACCATCCTGTACCATTGGTACCAGGCAGGATGGGTCCATGCACCATTAATGCTAATGTTGGGTCCATGCTTGATTAATGTTAATGCTGATTACGCCAAATCCTGACTCAATGTTTATCCAGTCCTCAGTTGTCCAGTGTTGGGGAACACATGCCCACTGGAGCCGCTTCTTCTTGTTTATAGCTGATAGGCAAGGAACCCGGTGCAGTCGTCTACTGAGATAGCATATCTTTCACGTTACACGTTCTGAGATGTTGTCGTGCGTTCTGAGATGCCGTTGTGTGTTCTGAGAAAACAAAGGTAATACACATATTCTCTTGCACTTAGCTGTGAAATATCAGAGAAGAAACATTCATTTTACATACAGGACTTATAGCCCAGTCAGCCCAGACGCAGTGTCAACTCTAATCACAACACTAAAGGTTCACCACAGTCATCGATAAAGCACTTCAGCAAGAATATTTTAAAGCCAGTTTTTTAAGGTTAGGTGAGATTTCTTTCAGATAAGCCCAGCCAGACGGTCATCTGGGGGAGTTATGTTATCTTTTTAAGTTAATGCTCGTTTTTGCACAAACCCATCGTACTTTGGATCACCAAAGTGCCCAGCACACTTGTGTCTGGTTGAATGGATAACAAGAGAGAGTGACAGCTCCCATGCCCCCACCCCCCGCCCCCCGGTTCTTGTGGCTCCATGGCTTATGATCCACCCTGGAGGGAAGGGGGAGGGGGGTATGGTGCCGTGATGAGCTGATGCCTGTGGCTGCCAGCGGCCGTCGCACGCTTGACAAACGAGGGGCGAGTGAGTGGGGGGCGGGAGGGTGTTGGCAGGACGCACTTCCACCCGGCTATGTTATGGCAGCCCCCCACCCAGCTTAACCGTGTGACCTGGCAGGCCACACAGGTCTCTCCTGCAGCTGCTAGCAGAGTGCTCAGGCGACCTTGATGGGGTGTTAAAGATTTATGCCTGTGTAGCTTTTCTTTCACACGGGCCTCAGAGCAGCCAGACTGACCTGTCAAGTAGCCGGGATGCCAGAATTTACAACGTGCCCTTGAATTAGTATCAGGGCTGTAGAATGCAGGAACCTGTCCACCTCTCCACAGATTCTATATACAATCTGCATCTATATATACAAAGATTTTCAAACAATCATGTACTGTTCACAGAAAAATCATTTCTATTAAGGTTAGTTTGTCATTGCATATAAATGATGCTCTCTGTTTGTATGTGTGTGTGTGTGTGTGTGTGCGTGCATGCTGGTGTGTGTCTGTGGTTGTATTTGTTGTCATATGTCACGGTCATAATTGTAATAAAAGATCCCCCACGCAAGCAAGCACTCACACAGTCATTCACATACACACACACACAAGCGCATTCCCGCACTCAAACACGCTCACACACATACACACACACACACACACACACACACACACACACACACAGCTTGCTAGGCAGGTCAGAGAGGATCATCCCCATCCTGCCTTTTTGCAAAGCCTACCCCTTCGTTAATTGCCAGCTTAATTTAAATTATTACAACTATTAGGACGGTTTCCCTGTCCCTTCTGATGGATGGTGGTGAACCATGTCTAAGTGGCTTGTGTTTGCCACCTAGTGGTAATATTCGTTTACAGCAGCTTCACCCCTTTTAAGAACCTGATATTACGTGAAAACTCCGAAATTCCCCTGGTGCACATCTGAAAATAATTCAGTCAGATTTATAGCTAATGCCTTTTTAAGTCATATTAAACTGTTGCAGTCGAAGCTGCTCAACAGAGGAGATTTCCTGTTCTTTTGATTTTGTGTATAAACTTCTTTATAATGGCAATGGGATTATTATTGCTATCATGATGACCATCTCTCTTTGTTCTTTTTTCTCTTGTTTAATTTCATTTTAAATCAAATGATTGTTTGACTAGGTAATCTTACATCTATGCCCATATAAACATGTTGAATGAATGTTTCATGCACAGGAAAGCTGTTCTTAAACTGATCTTAAAAGGTGGAGTGGTTCGTGAGAATGGTGGAATGGTTTAGAGACCAAAAAAGTCATATGTTAGAGTCATTTGCAAATCTGCAATGGGCATATCTTTGTATCAAACATTTTAGATTAAAATAGAGTTGATGTTCCAAGGCAAACTCAATCCCTGGTCTGGCACTGTTCTTATTGGACACAGCTGTTGTTGCTAAATGCATACCAAAAGCCATACCAAAAGTCTTAGCAGCACG
Source organism: Hiodon alosoides (assembly GCA_025775065.1). Taxonomy (NCBI): domain Eukaryota; kingdom Metazoa; phylum Chordata; class Actinopteri; order Hiodontiformes; family Hiodontidae; genus Hiodon; species Hiodon alosoides. The sequence continues at coordinate 3,710 of JAOYSI010072494.1, forward strand.
AAAAGAACCGTGCTCTCTGTCTAGCAGAGACACAAACTGTTGGTTTTTATTTGGTCTAGGCAGGAAATAATCAGTAAGATTAGACAGTATTTATTGCTATATTTTTTCAGAATAACAGAGGTGCAGAGCAAATTTTCAACAGACTCTTGTTGGCCTCCGGAAGTCCCTCTTTCTGTATGTATGGCATAACTCTAACTGTGCGTAGTCATTCCTCTGAAAATCAGTTTTCACCACCTCCAGATCCACAGAGATGGTCAAACACTTCATTTAAAATAATTGCCTACGGGGTATGGGATAAATCCCTTAACTTTCACAACATCCACTAGTTTTCTTTATTCTGAGGCGTTGCACTGGCGAAGCTCACAATAACACCTAACTCCGCCCATCCACCCACCTATCAAGCCATGACTAACAGTGACTCAGACCAGGCCCCAATAACACACACCACAGGGGGCACACTTACTGTCCAGGCATGGAATGGCATGGACATTGCAGTAAATATTTGCAACCATTTTTACTGAAGGGGAATTATCTTTAAATCTTATAGAAATTGTTTTTCACCTCTTGAACTTCCATGCTGCACTCCGACAAGACCAACAAAATGAACTGGAAATTAACCATTACACCCGATTCAACTATTTTGTTTTAAATCGTATTTGTTCAATTAAACCTAAATAGAAGGTTGTTTTGAGGTCATGGGAAATAAGATATAGTTCAAGGACAAGGGAGAGAAAATGGAAAATTCAGTTTTAAGAGCAAATTTACCGGTGTGGGTCAAATGCACTTTATTTTTTAAACTAAACAATTATGTGTGATGGTTTAAATCAAATGGAAGACTACTCTCTCAAAAAAGATAAGGAGGATGGTCTTTGTTGGCCTGTACAGCCACTGAAATTCCAAATACAAAGAGACTCCAATGCTAAGCCCCATGCCTCCACTTTTAAGTTGGCAGCTTCCCTGAAAAATGTTAGGTTTGTTTTGACAAATTACTAATAAGGGATTAGTCAACTCTTTTTCCATCAATGAAAACAGATTTATTTATTTATTTTGTCTAGGAATGTACCATTGACCAGTGTATTTCACGGTAAAATTACAAATTAAGAATTTAGTATTCTAAAGAGTGACTTTAGCTCTCCTGTCAACCGTATTTACATTTCATTAAAGGTCAGTCATGTCTAGGGAGGAAAGTTGAATTGGTCATACGTCTTTCAGTGACCTCCAGTAAATGTATTTCTCACTGGAAGATTTCAAATAACAACCAGTTGTAGCACAATAAAGAAGTGGAATCTCCACACGGTTTTCCAAACAGAACAAAGTTCAAACTGGAACGGTTGCCAAGGTGCAAATCTAGAAATATCAGTTGGCATTTTTAAACGGATTATAGCAGCTTTAACGACAACATCCGTACAGTAAAACGCAAATGACTTATTGGTTCGTGTGTTGAAAAAAACAGATGATTATGTGCAATATATCTGCGCAGTGCTAGTTCATGACGGACGAAAAAAACAAATCTGCCATAGGGCAGCTTGCCATGAGTATCGCTGTGTTCATATTATTCGGGAGAACTCTCGACTTCAGTGTCAGGAGTATTTTGGATGATAGGTCCGTACAAAAAGACCTGCGACTGCAAATTGAAGCCAAAAACGTTGTCATTGTTTGTAGTCTAAATTACGGCGTGGCTGAGGTAAAACTGTAGTCTATCTGCGATAACGTCCCATCTGAAACAGCTCAATACGCAACTCCATGCGGAAACCGCACTGTTGTTGACCTTTATGAGGCTGTGACCGCCTTCCGGACAGAATTAACTCCTATTCGAAAAATACTTGAGTGGAAGAATGCTCCACTTCCCTTTTCTTTACCCGCACTGTGAGCAGAGCAATTCATTCTCAAATTCGTGCAATTTCAATATTAGTGCTCTATACCTTTTTTTCTCTTTTTTCCCCAAATACTTTTTCCTAAAGTAACAGCCGGTCGTGAAAGGTATTAATAGTGTAAATGAAGGTCTGAGTGACGGAGTGGAAGTGGCCTAATCAGCAAAACCATAAAAGGCCGCTGGTCAGTTTAGTTGGGAGCTGAGGAAAGGTAGATGACTGGGGAGTTGGCAGGCAGAGCGATAATTTTAATATTTTTTTATATCATAGTAAATGTTTTACATTGGCTTTGTTTAAATATGCTCGTTACACTTGTTTCATCCTTAGAAGTGGTGTCAGAGGTTAGAAATGACCAGCAGGGGGCGTTGAGGGCAGAGACAACTGCGTACTGCGTGGCTGGGGAGATGACCATGTAGCCAGAGGGGACAGACTGCGCCAGCAGGACTGCTGCTTTGACTCACCCCGCCCAGCGCGAGCAACCAGAGGTGGTGGGAAGACCAAGGACAAAAAAATGAATGATGAATGAGAGCTTAAAATGAACTAAATGGAAGTTTTTAAATTGCTGCTTTGGTTTAATTACTGTGGCATTAAAAGGAGTTGACTGGTGATAACTGGTGATTGAATGAAGGGTCTTTGTGGCAGGAAAGCAGTGCCCTGCCCTGAGAGACCAGCCAACCTGACTGTGGCCTTTCCTGCTCATTGCCGATGGTCCTCAACTGGTTGATTGGTTCAGCTGGATGCAGTGGCCTAATCAGCAAAAGCATAATAGGCTGCTGGTTAGTTTTGTTGAGAGCTGAGGGATGGTGGAGTGGATGGCTGACCATTTTAAGACCGTTTCAAGACCATTTCATTTGTTATAGTGGGTATGTTTGGTGGTATTAGCTTTGTTAAAATGTGTGACCCCACTGTGTAAAGCCTCCCTCTTTGTGATAACTAACCATCCTAGCAGTCTTCCTTAGATATAGATCAACATGTGTTGTGATTATGGGCATTATTGTTTGATTAATCAAGTGTTATGTAATCGTTTCTCTTAACTTCTTGATTGGGCATGAATTAACATGGAGTGAACATTCAGTATGTCAGTGCTCAGTGAGCTGTTTGTAACATCCTGCTTACTGAGGTCTGGAGAAGGGCATGTCAATTTAGAGGACTAATCCCTTCATAACAAAATATAATTTGTAGAGGAGCGAGTTGAGGATTGTTAGAGTAGGTGATGTCACCCTCTTGAGTCAAGACAAGAGTTTGGTTGGTTTCCAGAGCCAGGCACCGTAATTTTTAGCTCACCAGGCGAATGGTGTCTCTTGGCTGGTGGTTCTGCCTCCAATGTGGCTGTGCCCTACTTTGGGGGAGAGGGAATCTCTTGTTCCTTAGCATAGAATCTTGCGTTAATCATGAAAATGGATGCGTTGGACACCTGTCATTAACGTTGCCTGGAAACGGATTTGGTATCCCTCAGCCCCGCCCACTCATGTTTGCAAAGCCAGGTGAAAACCTGGACCTTCGATGGTCCTTACATCACTACTCTGACATCCACCATGTCTAGTTTGCTGGAAAACGACCTCCCACATTATAGTTACTTACATACTTTTCTCCTGAAACTCCCTTTTCTTCAACAATGCATTTATTGTGCTGTTATTTACTTTAATGTCTGACCACAGGCTGATCTCTTGTTTCTACTTTTATCTTTATTGCCACAATCATCCACAGAAGTGCCGGTATGTAGACTTTGGCTGTGTAGCTGGCTTGAATGGTTTAAGGTACTTCCCAAACATGAAATAAAAGGAAGGTTTATTTGAACGCTTATTTGACACAAAATACAAAACTCCATTAGGTTCCAGGTGACCCTGTAAATGAATTTTGGACAGCTTAATTTGAGATCAAGAATCTCCTTTTCTTGTAAATGTAAATTCGGCGTAACCATATTACCCAAGCCACATTGATGCAGATGGATTACCTGCACAAGAACCCTAGACATTTCACACCTAAAACGGGGGCCTGGGAGATTCTCGGAGGATGTAACGTCTGAATAGAAGTTGATCTGTGTGTGCATGTGATGTGAGGTTTCAGGTGAAGACAGTGAGGAGAGGAGGTATGACTCGGCAGCCAAACAGCTGTGTCTTGTGGCCTCCAATCGACTTACAAGTGGTCTATTGTACTGAATTATATCATGTGTGGATGATGCAATAGGATCAAGGCATCACAGCCTCCTGTCTCAGTAAAAATAACTCAGCATTGCCTCACTCATGACTTTCTTTGGTTTTTTTTCATTAAAAAGTGAGCAATGCAGGTTAGTATATAGCACTGATCAAAATTTCTAGCATTTTGTTTTCTTCGTATGATGCTATAGGTGTCCAAATATACTGTAGGAGGTGCTAAGCTCTTTGATTAGAATATAAATTCAGTTGCATACAAGAGTGTAGCACGTGAGGGCATGCTCAGCCCGAGAGCATCTGTCGAACGAGGCTTTGGGGGAAGGTTTCATTGTGCATAATTCTCACACAAACTTAAATATTCTTTTTACAGACGTGAAGATTCCGATCTTCCAAGAGAAAAACTTCCAAAAGAAGAAAACAATCCAAAACAAACCTCCCTATCGGGGACAACTAATACAGCCGTTAAAGACTACCGCACCACTATCGTCCAACCATCCAGTCCTCTCCTTTGCTGGCTCTTTAAAGGGCCTGGGATTGTTGGCACCTGAGTGTGATTACCATGTGGAACCTCACTCAGGTGCACAACGAGGTGTTCCATTAGAGGGCGTGGCCCTCCCTCTCGGCATTGCTGCTAGTCCATTGTCCTGCTTGGGAGGGCGTGGCTGCCGGCTATATGCCACAAAGAGACACTGCTCTGTGGTGTGTTATACCTTTCGTCCAGGTGAGTCGTCTCTACAAAGGATTGCATTTCGAGACAATGTAGGCCATGGCAATTGAGAGCTCATATGCTCGGGTAGTAACCTGTCGTAGCGCATTAGCTGTAGACACTTTTACACAGTTATAAACTATTCACAGTAAGGGCCTTTTTCCCCAAAATATAATCTTCCTCAAGGAGTCCACACAATGTTGGCCAAAGGCCCCAATGCCAGAGGATTGGCTAAATTGGCATTGGGGGGACAACGCTCCCGTTTTTTAACAATATCCAAGTGTGTCTGCATGTGAGCCAACTATCTGAGTCAGTGGCCACCAACTGCCCATGGGAGATCGTAGCTTCCCAACTGTGCAGGAAAACAGAGACACTCTGTCTGCTGATGCACCTAAAATCACTCATCCACCTTTGTAATTCCGCAGTTATTCAGCTTTAATACAAATACATTGGATGCCTAAATTCCAGTGGTGTTTCTTATTGGCCAGGTTCTTCCTTTGAGTTTGAGGCAAAGAGGTCCCTGTTGTTAGCTAGAGTATAGACATAGAACAGAAGATGGCATCTCTGTGGTTGAGTGACAGCTGTCTGCAAGAATTCTCTGTGAAAGAACAGAAAAGGGCCTTCCCCAAACTGTTTCCACAAAGTTGGAAGCATAGAATTTCCCAAAATGTCTTGGTAAACTGAGTCATTAACATTCCCCTTCAGTGGAACTAAGGGGCCTAGGCCAACTTTGGGGAAGGCCTTTTTCTGTTCCAGCATGACTGTGCCCCAGTGCACAAAGCAAGGTCCATAAAGTCATGGTTGGTGTGGAAGAACTTGACTGGCCCGCACAGAGCCCTGACCTCAACCCTATCGAAAACCTTTGGGATGAACTAGAACGGAGATTGCGAGCCAGGCTCTCTTGTCCAACATCAGTGTCTGACCTCACAAATACTCTTCTGGAAGAATGGGCAAAAATTCCAACAGACACACTCCAAAATCTTGTAGAAAGCCTTCCCAGAAGAGTGGAAGCTGTTATAGCTGCAATGAGAGGACCAACTCGATATTAATGCCTATGGATTTAGAATGGGATGTCATAAAAGCTCCTGTAGGTGCAATACTTTTGTCCATATAGTTTATTTAAAAAAATTAAAATAGAAAATAAAAAAACAGTCACACAGAGAGGACATTTTCAGGTCAATATAACCCATCGAGTATGCCAAAAACGCTTCTTACAAGAAATACTTGTTTGAGAGACGTTTTGTTGCCAAGTTTTCCACCCACAAAGATGTATGTTTTTATAAACTTTTAACAAACAACAGAATTAAACAGCTGGAACACCTGCTTTAGTGATACACTTTCCCATTTTGTTGGAAGATGTTACTATATCAGAATTCTTCTCTCACTTTGTTGGATTGTGTTGAATATACTGTTAAGTGACCTTTAAAATAGTGCGGATTTGTAATCCTCCCCTCCCCAATGTCAAAACCGAATTTCCAGATAAAAGTATTATTTTTACTACTGTGTGGGCGATGGTGGGGGCAAGTCGACGAGACCCTTCTCTCTGGGAGAAGATTCCTGAGATATCAATGGAGTTCAAGCACATACCAGGAAGCTAAGATACAATTGTCCCGGACATAGTCTAGTTGAATATAAACCCCACTGGAGCGGCGGTGTAGTGTGCACCAGGGGCTTCTTGCTGTGAATGGTGACCTCCAGAACACTTGGACAGAAGCCTAAACCCTGCATTTCAACCTGCTAACGACATCCACGAATGCCGCACACTTAGATTATAGCATTCCAAGTACACTCACAGTATTTCGTCATTAGGGCAAGGTCGCTCAGTTTCTTTTTGCCCTAAACTATGGAACTTTAGTATGTCACTGTGGATAAGAGCGTCTGCTAAATGACTAAAATGATCAAAGATGTAAACGTAGCTGGATAACTCTTGCTTCCCCACTACAGAAATCTTGTAAAATTCCACCAGATTTTAAGTGAAGATGGTGATGACATTTTTTAACTCACATTCTTAGAATTCTCCATTTTTCCTTTTTCGTAAAATAAATACGCATTAGCATTCTTGCCTTTAAAAAAAAAAACCCCAGATAAACAGTAAATAAGAAAAAATTGTTTGAATTGTGCGGCCTAAGAGCAGGCCTTGATGCAGTTTTTGAAGAATGTTATGTCACCATCACTACCAAGAATGTAAGACATCTAAAGAAGGTTGTGTCTCTTATATTTATTACACCTCTGACCAAGTAACGCATTGTAACACAAAACACTTTAACTGTCTTATTTAAAATGTTAGACGCATAATGCATAAATAGAGCTTGCTGGTCTAAATCATTTACATGATAGTTGTAGAGGCTTCTTTCTAAATTAAATATAAAGAAAAACGTTATATGAAGCATTGCTGGGCCTTAGAGATGGCTGTTTGTTAGCCTTGGCGCAAGGAAGAGTCACTCTGGAGCTTCTAGTATCATCTAAACAGCACTGTGTGTTATATTCCTTTTTTCTGCAACATAATTAGGAGAGCACGGGGATTTCCACATTGCAGCCAGCCAATTCCCCCGCCCACACAAAACCCTGCTGATTCAGCTTGTCTCCCTTAAAAACCTGTTTGTTAATACACAAGCAGTGTATAACAGCCACTGTAGGAGAATTTGGATACTTCTCATTAATTTACTAATGTATCGATGATCCTGAAATCAAGGCCAAGGATACATTCACCGATCTCTTTATCTTTAAAGGTCAGCTACACGAAAAGCAATAACATGCTGCCACTCATAGAGGCCTACCAAATTGGTTAAATAGTTCAGAATCAGATTTATTGTCACTTGGATACGTTTTGTTTACTCTTTGTCCACAGTTTGATTCACAGAATAATAACATCTTGGCTACATTGAAAAAAAATATATATATATATATATGTGTATGGTAACTTTTAGCAGCATAAAAACGTTATTGTTATTTTAAATACATAAATAAATTCTGTAGGCCTACATTAAGAATTTGATCCGTAACAAAATTTAATAAAATTAAAATTAATAGTGTTAGTTTACTGGACAATTCATATCCGTTATTTATTTTTTTGATTAATCGGTGATTTTCCTGCATAAACTATTTTATACATATACGTATTTTTCTTGACTTAAGAGTTGTTTCACTGTTTCAACTCGTTTGAGGTTTTTTCGTTCCATTTATCGATTCTAGAAAAATACTTCACTAAGAAATAGCTATTCATTTTTTCTATTATTTAAACTAAAATAATTTTTTTTTAGCTTTATCGCACGTGGGTAAATTTGTTCAGCAGCGTAGAAATTAGCTCACTAACTATCATTTTAGTATTCTGAAAATATGTATTAGGCCTATTACGTCTGGGAGCAAATTTGAAAACCCGCTAATCGAACTTAAGTATATTTAATAGTGTTTTTCTTTTTATAAGTAAAAAAAATAGTTTTGTTAATTGCGATTACCGGGTTGACAAAGTTTTTATAACCAAATCGCATATCATATATACTTTTTTATTTTTATTTTTATGAAACTGCCCATTCGTATTAGATTGCCGTCTAAAGCAACTACCAGCGAAGTATCGTTTACTGTATTAAAGCCTACTGGGGAAAAAATTGTTCTGAACCTAACCTGAACCTATTATTTACAGGCAAATGGCGATGCTCAAACTTTTTGTTATTTTTGTTAAAAAAAAATGTATACATTGGTGCCTTTGTAATTATGATACGTGTATCTGTGTATCATGTTTTTAATATAAAAATATTAATACAAATTACACGTTCCTTTAAAACGTATTATCAACACCCATAACATTTAGTACGTACACTGTGTTAGTAATATGGCCAACTGAATAAAAATTAAACTTCATTGTTTGCCAACTTAAGTGTTAAAAAATAAGAACATTTTCATGTATTATTTATACTAAGCGTTTCCACTAAAAATTTTTTTTTTTTCGATGGGTCTACAACTAGAATGATTTTACTTCTGTGCTTTTTTTTATTCAATGGGCCTTGTTGCGAACTAATGTGTAATTTGCATTATTTTATTTAATTGTCTCTTAATGTTTGCACTTTTGATTAAGTTTTTCTTAATTTTATTTTGAATATCTCACACAACTTGAGCTAGCGAGGGCGCACACGAGCGCAATCCGATGCATAGAGGAATACATAGCTGCTTGTATCCAGCGCAAAATAGATACGCATCGACCAGCGCTTCTCCTTATGTCCGTTAGGTAGTTTCAATGAAACACGTGAGCTTGAGCGCCGATATATACTGCACTCTTCCTGGTTTTACCACTGGGCATGCGCACTGTCTCGTAGTTTCGTGACGTCCGGCAAATTCGTAACAGACAAGGCTGAATAAATGTCTTGTAAGTGGTTAATGGTAAGAGGCAGCGTCTGTGGATGAATGCGTACCATATTAATTATTCTGTTTTTTGCATAGTTAATGTCTGAATTTCTTTGATATGATTTTATAACCGAATAAACAGGCAACACTAGTACCTGACCTACCTGCCAGAAGACGAAACCGATAACTATCAGACTTGGAGCTGAAATTTTCAAATATTCAATATGCTTGTTGGTGATGATTTAGCATCGGCTGCTGCGACAGGAAACACCGAACTTTTGAACATTTTACTTCAAAATGGAACTGATGCCAACGGTTTGAATCGCTTCGGACGAACTCCTGTACAGGTTGGTTCTGAGTCAGTCAACGCATTCAATGCTCAATTTTGAGGATAATTAAAGAATAAAAGCATAATGAAAGATAAAAGCCGAATCTTATTGGTTTTTTGGCTATGCTTGCATTTAATGTCATGTTTAAAATATTTTTAGTTTATGAGCATAGATTCGTTTATAGCGTCAAGTCGTATGCCGTCTATGTATCAAATTCCGTAAAATTAAAGTGTAAATGTAAGTAACAATCAAAATTCAATTGAAGTAATCAATTAATAAAATAAAGCTCGTAATAGTAGATCCAGAATTTAATAACATCTCAATTCGACATTTATACACCTATAGTTTTTAAGGTATGTCATTGTGCCTAGTCATTGCGTCAGTAGTCTTGAAAAGATATGCATGTTGGTCATATCTAAACGTTCATTTTAGAGTTTTGATGATTTTTAAAAATTAATCCATCAATTCAAAAATCTGACAATTTTATTTCGTAAATGTAATATTAGTTATATTTCGTATCAAACTAAGTTAACCTTACCTTAGACTGGGACCAAATAAAAACTTGAACAGCCATTTCATAAAATCGTGTTGTTTTTTGTTATTTTGTTAGTATCTTTTCCCTTCTACTCATTAAAAGAAATAGCAACTAAATTGCACTTATGTAAAGGTGCGAATAACGAAATTTCGGTTTGGTCCCAAAAAAAATAAAAAATAAAAAAGTGTTTCAAAAATTAAACCGAGCAAATAGCTTTGTCAGTCTGAATAGGGCTTTTTTGTTCCACTATTTTTCATAGGTTTAAACACGTTTCCACTGTTTTATAGTTACCTTAGTTTCGCCCCTTTATCGTTATGGTTTAATTTTGTGTACAAATATGATGGCAGGCTTTCGTTTATTAAATTGTGTAATTTAGTATAATTCCAAATGAGTAAATTGCGTGATTATACTGAAAAAGTGGTTCCGTGTCAGTACATGTAAAATACTTTTGTCTATCGGTGTCTTAAATCAATAGTTTGAATTGGTGAAACCCGTGCATTAATGTGCGCCATTAAAGGCTGATGTCATTTTCAGTTGATTCGTTTGCCAGTACTTTAAAACAAAAAAATAAAACTGAACCACCCATTTGATATTATTGATCATTTTAATTTGGGTCTAATCTAATGTTAAACGTAAGACAAGGTAATGAAAATGGTAACTAATTGCATTCCAAATGTTTCAAATAAAATTCACATTCAATCTTAGCAATACACGAAGCACAGTATTTGTTTTTAATTTAGTGTTCGTTTGTTCATTTGTCGTAGGTGATGATGATGGGGAGTTCGTCTGTGGCGCAGTTATTGCTCGAATACGGAGCAAACCCTAATGTGTCTGACTGCCACACCTGCGCCACGCCACTTCACGACGCCGCAAGACTGGGCTTTTTGGATACAGTGAAGATTCTTGTCAAGTATAACGCAGAGATCAATGCTATTGATAATCAGGACCAGCGACCAGTTGATCTCGCCAAAAGAAACGAACACTGGGACGTTGCCGCTTTTTTAGAATCGTTATAAAATAATATAATCGTCATATATCTGTTGAGATATTTAAACAGGTACAAAACGTTCGTCGGTATTAACATTGGTGGAAAACTTGGGCCTAATGAAGTTCTTTAAATTGTCATAAATCTACTACTGTGAAATTCGATCGACTATGTGTATTAAATTCTCCACAAAATGTTATAGATTTAATGTAAATTTGTAGTAATCCATACCGTTGTTAAAAATTAACGGCCAACCTGTACATTTTGGATGAGTTATATTCAGTTATTTTAATTTTCATTTGTTTATTGCGACGTTTCGGTGTCGGGATAGTAGGCTATTTTTTAGTTAATGTGAAAACCTTAATGCTTGTTTATTTGTGCATGTTAAGTATCCGTGTGATCCGGCTATGTAATCAGTTCGTACCTTACATTACATAGAGACTTTTCTTTTTTTATTTCGTTAGAAAAAGTAAGTAGTTTGACCGTGTCTAGTAACCAGATATCAATTCCGCTTTGTTATTGAATTTTCATAAATAAATGCTTGTATGAAAGCAAGAAGCAAACTCGGAACATATCATGATCACAAGCAACCATTTTATAGTCTGTAAACTAAAATCGTTTTATTGTCGCCACTTTAAAGCTAAATAAAATACCAACGTAAAATATGTTTTCAAGCAGTTAAACTTATTTTCCTTTTCTTAATTGCAGAAAACCCTATATGTTACTGCCCGGATTGCTGTACGTCCGACTCCAGGTATTCTGAAAGCGCGCCGTATGGGAGTGGGTTGGTTAATATTAACCAAATATTAACCTTCAAGGCGCCAAAATTATATTCCATGTATTACTCCTGTAATTGGCCTCGTTTAAATCATTTCTATTAACCGGATTTATTATGGCGTATTTAAATTTCAAAATATAGTATAAGTGCTACACAACTGAACAGTAGAGTACAATTATAATTTAAATCGCATAAAACATGAAAGCTGTTCACAGAAGAGGGTAGATTATAAATAGTGTTTTGACTATTTATTCATTTGGGTTTCATGTGAATATGGTCTATGGCAAACTGTTTTAACATTTAATCCCCGAGTTTCCCTAATTAAATGCCTATTCTATAGTTAAAATAATGGTAAATTAATTCCAACTAGTCATAATTCCTATTTCTGATATCAACACTATCTGAGGGCACTATAGGAATACATACTAGTACCAGTGTAGGGAAAGACTCTTTGCTTGGCCAAAGCTTAATGGTGAACCAAACTGGTTGTTTTATAACATTCTTATTAATTACTCCTTTTGTACTTTTTGATGTTACATGGGGTGCATCAAACTGGAATCAACTCCCCAGAATGCACCAGAGTAGCTTTGGAGAGTGAACACACTACTGTAAAGGCCAGCTTCACATAAATGGAATAAAGAAGAAGAATGCCATTACTTTCTCATTATCTATCACCACAAACACTTTACACGCAAGGGCTAACCTTTATTGTTGCATCTTAAAGAAGTTTAAAATGAAATCTAAATATCATGGAGCCGAGGCCAGACATTCACCCTGTCACTGTGCAGCACTTTGGCCCAGCTGCCACAAACAGCTTTGGGACAGTGAGACAGTGGTGTAGCAACCGTTTCGGCAGAAACAGAGAGTAGGCGGAAGCGTGTGAAAGGAGGAAGTGGCTCAGGGGTACACGTAGGTCACTCCTATGCAAACGGCCAGTTCGGCCTGTATCTTTGTGTATAAAGTGTCACAATGTAAAACCGTCAGTGGCTGATAATGGGCGAGTTCCTAGCTCCTCCAGACTTTGCTGCACTGCAGTCTGTTGCTCTCTGCGTATCTGACTTCACGGCATTGCAGAGACTGTGGATTCTTCATGCAACAGGCTTGAATGATGCTTTGTTCGTTTGGCTGAGTCAGTCAAGCTCCAGTGTAAAATCATCTGAATGAGGACTTCCTAGTTGAACAGTGGAGATGGAGTAACCAAGGTACACTTTCTTACTTCGTCTTTGTACTTCTTCATTTAAAAGTGGAAAATCCAAAAACCAAATTTTTAAAACCATTTGTGCTGTGTTTTTATTCTGCCAATTAGAAATACCATAAAAAAGCAGATTGTGCAAAATGTTTCTCAATCCCTAACAATCACTTGTATTGCCATAACTACAGAGGAGACAAGTATACCTTTTAAATTAATCCTGTTAATTACAGCTTAAAGTAAAGTTTTACTAAGTGTGTGACGTATATCCAAACCAGAGGGCCAGCAATATATTAAAATCCCAAAGTGTAATTGCTGGCGTACTGAAACATGAGCAGATTAAAGACTAAAGGGCAATGTGGATGTGGGTGTGTGGTAAAAATGCGATTGGCCAGCAAGCCAGGCCTAGAGGGAATATAATAATGTATTCGGTTCGTTACACCACTGCCTCATACAACAAGGTTCCAGGAATATGTTTGCTGTGGTCAGGGATTGTGTGAATTTTCCCCGTGTGCTGCAGTACAGCAGTAGTTTTCAGCACATCTGGTGTGTAATGATACTCCTCAACCTCTTTCTTTTCCCACTGTTTCTAAAGAGGATATAGGATGCAGTGTCCAAAAGGATTGACATAAATAGTTAATAGATTATTTTTTATATAATATCTATATTAGATATCTACACTACCGTTCAAAAGATGAACTGGACAGAAGGGTGAAAGCTAAGCAACCTACAAGTGCAACACATTTGTGGGAACTTCTGATACAGTGTTGGGAAGAACTTTCCGAACAATATTGGATTTCCATTGTAGAAGGAATGCCACGAGTGTGTTCAGCTGTTATATCTGCAAAAGGTGGCTACTTTGATGAGTCAAAAATTTTAGATTAAATTATGTCAAATAAAACGATTCCATGATTTATTTTTTTTAATCTCCAATTGTTTATTTGTTCTATGCTTTAATTTCAGAGTACATTGAGACATTAAACTGCGTTAATTTCAATAAAAACTGGAAAAATGGAGGTTCTAAAATGGAGGTTACTGAATAGAGTCTGATTCCCAGACAAAGTTTGGTAAACTATTCCATAGTCAAGGGGCTCAATATGAAAAGGCTCTATCACCTGATTTAGCTACTCTTGCTACTCTTGGTACAGTCAAAAAGCTAGCTTCTTGTGATGGAAGTAATCTCTGATGATTGTAAGGGACAAGAAGGTCCTTTAAATACAGAGGCCCAAGACCATTTAGTGGATTAAAAGTAAGCATTAGCACCTTAATGTCAGTCTATCAGTAACCAGTGATGTGAGGCTAAGACTGGCGTGGTGTGGACATATTTTTTTTTTGCTTTGGTTAAGATCCTGGCAGCAGCATTCGGTTGTAATATTTGTAATGGTTTTGTTACAGTCTGTGGGCTGCCTGAAAGAACCCAAAAGAAAGAGCAACTGAATGACATATAAGAATATGAGTAACAGGATTCGGATCAACCCCACCTAGCTGATGTGTGCCCTGAGTGTTGCTGAACCCGCACAGCTGTTTTTCAGGCATTGGGCCTGTAACAGAAAGATTGCCTGTTTCAAGGCATTCTGGGACTACTGTGCTTCCGGGCAAGGTACTCAAACTGCTTTGATAAATATCCATCTGTCTAAGGGGAAAAAATGGTAAGATGTTCCACTCCGGTATCAGAGTGCCGTCGCTATGGGGTGCAGGTTGCGTGGGATGTGCCTCCTGTCCAGCATCAGAGGGTTCCAAAGCCACTGGCCCTGCCCCGGAGTCTGACTCAGCCCCAGCTGGCTCGCCTTGCACCGGCAGCTGGGAAGCGCAGTGAAGGTGAAGGAAGGATGTGGTCTCTGCCAGAGGCGGAGGGGAGTGACTGAATCGGAACCTGAGTGAAGAACCGGAGAAAGGAAGTAAGGGCAAGCCCACAAAATCAGGAGGAAGTTATCGGCTGACTGGAAGCCGTTTGTGGTAAGGGATCGAGATTCTGAATTCTCTGGTGCCCTTGACAGTTGGGAGCTTTAAAAGTGTTGACAGGAAACTAACACAAGTCTTTGTGACTGTATTGATGGGAATCCCACTGTTAGGACAGTGTCTGTTCCATTTGAAAAAATACCAATGTTGCCACCTCTCCTCAATGTGTTAAATGTCAGTACTGAACCAGCAATTTGTAGAAATTTGGGGGTCTTCCATTCTGCAGATAACTGGGGGATAGAAATTTTTTATTTTCACCACTCTCCCTCCTATCATCGCTTTCTCCAAACTCCCTACTGTCTCAGGCACGGCGCTGAGCTGGTTTGCATCGTATTTTTCTGGTTGCTATTACCAGGTTTGCTGGAGAGATGCTGCCTCTACCCCGCACTTACTTTCTACTGGAGTCCCTTAGGGTTCAGTTCTGGGCCCCCTCCTCTTCTCTTTATATATGAAATCTCTAGGCAAAGTAAGCTCTGCTCATAGGTTTTCATAGCACTGTTATGCTGATGACACTCCACTCTTTCTCTCATTCCCTCCTTCACAGATCTCTGTGATTCTCCCTCGCATCTCCACCTGCCCCCGAGATGTATCCACGAGATGTCTGATCACCACCTCAAGCTCAACATGGCCAAAACGGATCTGCTTTACCTCCCTGCCAAGCACACTCCTTTCCATGATGTCTGCATCACAGTGGAAGGCACCACAGTCTCATCAAGCCGTACAGTCAAGAATCTGGGAGTCACCCTGGACCACCACCTGTCCTTCAAGGACCATGTAACTTCAGTGATTCAATCCTGCAGATTCATTCTCAGCAACATCAGTAGGATCCGTCCTTTCCTAACCGAACAATCTGCACAGCTCCTGGTGATATCACGCCTGGACTACAGACCAGCAATTCTCTTCTGGCTGGTCTGCTAGCTTCATCGATCAGACTTCTCCAGTTAATTCAGAACGCTGCTGCCCGGGTGATCTTCAATCTAAAAAAGTTCGCTCATGCCACCCCCCTCCTCATCAAACTCCACTGGCTCCCTGTTGCTGCTCAGATCCACCACAAGATCCTCACCCTCACTCACCAAGCTACCTCCGGTTCAGGTCCTGGTTACCTCTACATGCTAATCTCAGCGTACAACCCCACTAGACTACTTCATTAAGGCCCTATTCTGTTACAGCTTGACTATGCTCCAGTGCACAAAGCAAGGTTCATAAAGGCATGGTTGGATGAGTTTGGTGTGGAAGAACTTGACTGGCCCGCACAGAGCCCCGACCTCAACCCTATCAAACTCCTTTGGGATGAACTAGAATGGAGATTGCGAGCCAGGCTCTCTCGTCCAACATCAGCATCTGACCTCACAAATACTCTTCTGGAAGACTGGGCAAAAATTCCAACAGACACACTACAAAATCTTGTAGAAAGCCTT
Source organism: Hiodon alosoides (assembly GCA_025775065.1). Classification (NCBI taxonomy): domain Eukaryota; kingdom Metazoa; phylum Chordata; class Actinopteri; order Hiodontiformes; family Hiodontidae; genus Hiodon; species Hiodon alosoides. The sequence continues at coordinate 19,971 of JAOYSI010072494.1, forward strand.
CCCAGAACAGTGGAAGCTGTTATAGCTGCAATGGGGGGACCAACTCGATATTAATGCCTATGATTTAGAATGGGATGTCATAAAAGCTCCTGTAGGTGTAATGTGTAGGTGTCCCAATACTTTTGTCCATATAGCGTAATTCTAATCTCTTTTTTAAATTGTAAAATTTAAAAATTAAAATTAAAATTAAGAAGAATAATTTTACTTTTCTGAAAAAAGCTCACCAAACTGTACAAAAAAATTACGGAAACGGGTGTGGTATTTTGCATTGCAACATTTAACTTGTTTGTCTACTGGATATTAATCTGCAAAGACTATCAAGTTACATAAATATAATATCATAATATATATATCATAATCCAAGGATTGGGTCTTAACTCTCCTTCCAGGGGTAGTTGCCATGGTGCTACTGGGGCAGCACAGGATCATTTCCTGTGTGACCAAGACCACCCCTGGTACATCGGCTCTGTTTTCAGACATTGTTATATTCCCTCCCAGCTGCTCTGGCACGTAGACAGTGATTCGCCAGCCTCAGATTTGAAAATAATTACACAAGAGGAGAAATTAAATTTAGTTTTGTAAACTACTCATTGAGAGGCAGCGAAAGCGACCCGTCACTTTAAAGTGACATGTTGGCGCTCTCTGATCTAACATATTGCAAAAGAAAGAGAGAGAAAAGATCACACCACAAACATAAAATGAACCGTCATGTTAATGTATGCCAGTCTGAATTGAATTGACAAACCACTCTTACGTTCCTAATTATTAATGATGCCTGAGAGTTTCCCGATACTACAAAGAACCATGGGCAATGTTGCCATGGAAACGACTAGACTGGGAATTTCTGGTTCAGGCGTGATCACCCAGCTGTGCTGCCGCCCCACAGAGCACTGCCCAGTGATTGGCTGTAACAACATCTGCTGTTTCCTACCAGGGAAGCTGACACCAAAGCTGAGCTATTCTCTTAGAATAGCATGATGACATATTTATCTTTACACTGATTGGCTGTCCTGATTTCTAACCAATTAAATGGTTTACAGAAAAGTAAAGCAATTCAAATACTTTAGCAAACTCCCACATACAATTTTTATTAGATTCAGAGCAATTTAAATGAGTTGCACTACAATAACCATAAATAAACTGACAACGCACTTAAAAATATTTCAAATTTGCAAATGAGGGCTAGTGAATGAATGTGTTTTTTAATCTGTCTTTAATAATACGCTATAGCCTACATAAATGAACTGTATTAGATTGTTGGTGTTTTGATCTTAGGGGGCGATTCAGTTTTAAACACTGTTAAAGAGAAATGCACCCCCAAATGTATCGGCATGCAGTAAAATGTAGGGCCAGACCATGATGTATCTTTTGAGCTGAGACAACCTTCCCAGTCTTGTGAACTATATGGACGTATGAGGCAAAAACAGGGCGAGGGGGGGGGGGGGGGGGGGGG
>JAOYSI010072495.1:0-21423 GCA_025775065.1 Hiodon alosoides
ATACTGTATATGTTTCTCTGTTGTGAACAAATCTGATTTTGATTAAGTAGAAAAATTACAGGCATGTTCAAATAACAATTTGTTTGAGGTAAGGAGGTAAATTGGTCAATTTATTAGTTAATTAAGTAATTTGATTTAGTTACATTAGTGGTTAAATTTTCACCCTAAAATTTTCACCCAGATTTTTAAATATATTTCATTTTGACAGTTGGGTAGAACTAAAATTACACTAGACCATTAACTTTTCTTAACATGAAAAAGGAAGATTTTGTTACAAATTATAGGTCTAATAAATCACAAAATGCATGACCTTTTACAAATTTACAAACTGCAACTCATTATGTCATAGAAAATGGCAAGTTTTATATCCGTTAATAGTTTGACTACTTTCACAAATGAAAATTCCCATTTGGCAATCAGGAAGGATATGGATTCCCCAAAGGAACCTCCGTGCTCATGCTTGACAGCTTTTCAAGTATGCATGGCAATTTAACACGGATGGTGTCAAAATAAACATCGTATTAGGAGTTTTCCAGTTGTAATTTTGATACTAATTGAGAGGTAGCTTGACAAAACCAAAGACACTGTGGCCCTCAAGGACCCATTACTAGAAAAGTTGATATCACAGGCACAGCATGCAAACCATTACCTCTGTGCAAAGTGCTTGCAGACAGACATGAGTGAAATGTGCATAATTTACAAAGTTACTAGTTAATAGACAGCATGTATGTAAGGTTAATCAGATGATGTACTAAAATGGGGATATGCCTGGGTTCTGTTTACAATCCAGCATGTTAATGAAGAGTCATTACTCATAGAGATACCATCTAAAAAGTTGTGTTAAATGTTGGGAAAATGGAAAATGATTCCACAGTAAAAAATAGAATGTTTATGATATACAGCCCATTTAACAGTTTGTGCTATTTCTATGTTTTACATATGTCCACAAAAATATGCACCTCTCAAGAAATGAAGGCACAGATTACATGCTAAAACATGGAAGCAACTACAAAATGTGATTCTCTTTTGTCTGTTAAAATCTCATTATAGTTTGGTGGACACCTTTATCGCAGGCACCACCGAGACAGTTCCACATGTTTTTCGGATTTGAGATTTAGAGAGCTGAGGAAGATGGGAAACTATCTCCTGGTGCTTCTCAAACCGTCAGTTGAAAATGCATCATGTACACTGAGCATGGTCAACCAGGACGATATCAACATGACAAGTAAATTTTACCTAAGCATCATCTCTGTTTTTTAATGGAATGAACAAATCCCAAAAATCAGACCAAAAACAATTACATTGTGCTATTGGAATCAGGCTCTCAGGGGAGTAGAGTTCCTGTATCTGTTAGCACATCTGCACGTATCATTCATCAAGGGCATGTTGAATTATGATTTGTCAGACCATCCATCGCCTATGCTTCTTGCATCTCAGGACATGAGACGGGATGTTGGCGCAAGCTACCTGCTTGTGGTAACAAGCCATATGAAATTCCCTTGGCTGTCTTTAATGATACAGGATGCTATACAAACCACATTGAGCTGAGCAGACAATTTGTCCACAGTCGCTCATAGCTCTTATCTCACAACATGCATCATGGTTTTGGAATATACACTTTTGCTAAGCTGTTCTCTTTAATGATGATCTTCATTATCCCAAGATGACATCACCTTTGTGGGACGTTAGCAAGTTATGGAACTCTTACATCTGCAGTTACACTCCATTAAAAGTTTCCAGCATGCATGCTGGCTCATAAAACTGAACGTGAAGCAAAACCTGGATAAGCCTACATTGTTTTAAATGTTCTATTTTTGTAAGTATAATACAGTTTTAGCATATAACATTTTTTGTACCCAACCTATAATAGCTGATGATTACTAGCTCCATAGATTTAATTTGTTTAAAATTAATTTTAAAAAACAAAACAAAAAAAAACCCTTAATGCAGTATGTAAGCACAACCATAAACCTTCAATCCGAAATACGGGAGAATTTTGTTAAATCAAAATGACTGACAGTTGGTTTACATTTCCTAGGCAAGCAGCCTTCAGGTTCAGCAACTGTCACGGAATATCATCCAGACAAAACATCATATTTACAGAACGGATGAAAGACCACAAAGACCCACAGGGTAGAACAGGCCCAGCCTGAAAAATAACCTTCAGCATCAGTAGGCAGTGGTCTGATAACAGGTAGGGGAGTCAGTGATGTACTCCATTGAGCCAGCCCCCATCTGTGCATGAGACTGTGTATTGGCAAATCCAAAAACAACTGGAGTGGCAAGTGAGATGAGGAATCCCATTTTAAGGGAAACTGATTTTTATCAAGGAACAACCGCATGACACTTAAACAATTTGTGCATAATTGCCATGATTGTTTTGTTGTTTTTAATTTAATTTCTTTTAATTTTTTTTTTCCTTTGAAATCACAGGAATGCAATCAAATTAAACATGAATACCATACAAAACAGTTTTGACAATAATGTCATGTGATTTTTATTTTACTAGCCAAATTTTATGTCATATATAATTTGATTTTATGTGCTGTGGGACAGGTAAAGTTCAGGATTCCGTTTATCCTGCGCTCCTTCAAGGCCTGCACACCGGATCAGAGTAAAGACAGCTGCTATTCTGATGATTAGAAAGAGCACTGGGGAATCTGGGAACGGTAATTTAGCAAAATGATATTACCTCAATCACAATCAAACCCATTATTCATTTTACATTCTGCCAGCAATAAAATTCAATTTCTGCTTAAAGGACCCAGAGAAATGCTCAATGAAAAATCCGATAAGAATTTTAATGAGCCAATAAACATGGTCTTGATTAATGAATCCCAAGTCTGGGTGTCTTTCACTGCAGAACAGAACATGAATTAGCCAATCCAGTTTTCACCTGTTAAATATTGTCTCCTGATCTGGGTATTCAAAATATTTCCTCCTCTACTGCAGTCACGCAAAAACTTTCCAGATGCAAAATCTTTAAAGCTACAAAGTATGCTTGTGAGTTGCTGACCCAAAGGTAAAACCGCCTGAGTGATGAAACTATGGAGAGCATATTGGCTTATGGTGGTTTGACCTTGTTTTTCTGAAAGTTTAACCCGCATATCCTGAAGTGAAATGCATGGTGGCATTAGGACTGCAGCTAACTCAAACATGTACAATGTATTCCACAGGTACTGAATAGTGTAAAATGCCAAGGGAAGAACGACTATGGTCATATTCACCAAATGGCATGTGCAGTAATGCAGCTGAGAGCATTTTCGCTAGTGTAAAGAGTAACATTCCTCTTCTTTCATTTTATCCCTTCTCCCATTGTGAAAACATTTGCTGTGTCTAACCTCAATCTGAAATGTTTTCCTGTTACATTAAGAACCTGTGAGGACTTGCAATGCTATGAGTCAGTGTCTTTCTCTCCTTTTTTGTTTTTGGTAAATTCAAAGGAATGACAAACATCCGCAGGGTGCCCTCTCTTCCTTGTTTAAGGTGCGTTAAGGCTGTCTGCGTTAAGGCCGTCTGCGTTAAGGCTGTCTGCGTCAGGCGTGAGGGGAAGGGACAAGTCGGTACACATCAAGCTGCTTTGACTGTCATCTGCCATGATGGGGGAGGTGAACATGTGAGAGGCCAGCAGACAGTTTATAAAATGTACTTAACCTTCTCGTTATGCAGGTTAAAATCAAAATCAAAAACCCGGGAAACTCGTAATACTCACAATATTCAAATTCCCTCGGTTGTTTTTATCAAAATTTGCCTTGAGCCCTTTTTCTCGCCAACTGAGAGGCACATAGCTGATTAATAAAAAAGTGTTTCATGTTGGAAATGCTCGGTATTTATTAATGAAAATGTATGAGGGCGTGTGCAGTTAATGGGGCTTCTTGGCTACGCAGACTAATCTGAAATCCCAATACAAACCAAGTCAGAAAACCAAAGCCCTCTCTGCAGGTGTTTCCTGAACTTAGTCATATATTTCCTTTGCACAAACTCCCCACAAAAGCCCCTATGAGAGCACTGAGAATGGTGTGTACTAGCTGAGACTCACACCAGAATTTTCAGGGATGTTCACAACAGTGAGAAATTGCAAAGATGTGTTTGTGTTGCAAGGTAGAGGCTTTCGCTACCTTTGTTCCTCTATTTATTCAGTGATAATAGTGTCACACATCATGAGATTGCAATGGCCTTTAATTCAAATTGGGTGGAAGATAAAACAGGATTTCTGAATGTACACACGCCATGGACCGTGTCATCATACATCCATCAGGATAAATTAAGCAGAGATAAATTGCCTTCAAACTAAGCATTCAACACACCAAAGTGCTGCTAAAGAGATTGCGGTTTGATCTGATTTATGGACTAGCAAAGTGGAGGAGAAAATCAAAAGAACTGCCAACATATGTTCTTTATTCCTCACTAACATGAATGAAAAATGAGCTCATCCTCACATCTGGGATTTGTTAGAGTTTCTTGGATCACAAGAAATGAGAAGGAACTACAACGCTTTCAGAGAGCCCCGTCTTCAACTACGTGCCTTCATAGCATCCACAGCACTTCATATTCATTTCCTGTGAGCCAACTTAACTCTCAAGCTTGTGTGGTAACCTGTCCAGAGTGAAACTTACAGAGGTGTCTTCCATCAGCATAATCCTGCAAACGAGAGAGGTGTATCTCAAACCATGCCAGGTCCTAAACCATGGTCTCTCATGCCTGAGGCATGTTGCAGGAGGGTCCAGACCTCCAAACAAGCTTAGAATCTCTCACTGCCGGATATAAATTGAGAGTATTTCATTATTTCTTTTAGGATGTATTTTTATTTCAGTTCCTTCAAGGAATATATTTGTATTACTAAATTGTTAAAAGTTTTTTGGTATCCTCCTTTACCATACACATTTAGATTTGTAGCTGTGTTGAGAATGCATTCAGATCTTACAATGATTTATGATCTACTGACATCTACTAACTTGCCTACTCAACTTTTCATCTTCATAGTGCTGCATTGCCAATTGAGCGTGTATGACAGGAGTGTGTAGGAGTATATAAGTTATCTATCTAATGTGTTTAGCTGATAACAGAAATTTGAATTAATAGGAGAAGTTCAAAGCTGGTTTAAAATTTCAGCCGAAAATCATAACTACGTATTGCCCAATTAAGGACACAACATTGGCAGAACGGCCACTCCTGAAAAGATTTATATTGGGCAGGGCAGGCTCAAAACAGAGGAAATATAGTTTTCATCATACTTCATATATAATTTTTTTTTTTCATCTTTAAAAATGCGATTAACGACACAAAAGAATGCATAGACTCTATTGGCAGCTAAAATGTTCTTAGGAACACGCTGTGACAGGCAGGGGCGGATCCGGATTATTTTCAAGTGGGAGGCAAGGGGGAGCTGAACAACAGTTAAATTGCGGGGGGGCACCCAAAAGTGAATATTCAAATCTAACAATGATTGACATCACTAAGAGCCAATGAAAATTGGGGGCACACTGGGTGGCCAATCAGATCACAAGGGGGCGGGTGCTCCCCGTGCAACCACCGAAGATCCGCGCCTGGTAACAGGATCTAAAGCTTTTGTCCCATCAGGGCACGGGTCAAGTATTCTGCTAGTGCTTTTGGGCTTTGTCCAGGTACAGTCGCTTTAGATTCAACACCCAAACATTTTCCTCTTTCTTTCTCATCATGTTTCACTCTGGATATAGCCTTGGAGACTAGAGACATGTACAATCTACAACTAGAGAGGGCACCTCTTTGGGCAAGTAAAAATGCATGGTGAAATATTAATCAATAGAATAGTTTACACATTAGTGACCATCAACGTACACTGCATTCAAGCACATCACTTTTTCTAAAGCACCATAACATTTTCACCTTCTCTATTTCTGCATATCACTGCATATATCTGACAAAAAATATATGTAAAAAAATGGGAAGTATACATATATTTAAAATGTTTAATTGTTTTTGACATTTGTTTTTACTATATTAGTGTTACTATTTAAATTGTATTTATCTTATCTTTCTCTTAATCATTATCAGCTTTCATAAGAATCAACTAGTTATTCAAGGAAATCTTGATGGGTCGGTCGTTCAAGTCACTGAACTTGGACTTATTGATGTTTATCAAAAGTACATCCTTAAATTTCCATAGGTGGCGCCCCAAACTCACTTTCTCTCACGCAAACATTTCCTTATGAAAACCATAACCAATGAAAGCATCTGCTTTTTCTGTTGAATCTTGTGTCTGTGTCTTGTGCCAGACCCAAACATAAAATGTCAAACATTTTATATGAAATCCCTGGCCAGCTTAATACAGGAATAATGGAATGGAATCAAAACATTACAATTTTTTTAAGCTTTATGCACAAAGCAATACTGATGTTTAAATGAAAGAACTAATGAGAAATTTGAACAAAAGATGATTAAACATTGGCATGCTTAATTAGTGGAGCGAGACTGCTAGGATAACTGACAGTCCACGGGATTCTGAAGTAGGAGCTGCAGTTGAAAGGCATTTATGTAAAGGACTGTTGTGTGGAAAATGTTGTGACCATATAATTATGGCTTTCCTGTATATAAGTTAGTTAAATGTTGTGTAAGTTGGAATTTGAAAAATGCTGTGATTGTAGGTCCGACAGGTGACTTTCAATCAATTTGATTGGGTCTTGTAAACGCTGATTTACATAGAGCTGGACATTTAATTACGCAAGTAAGGAGACTCACATTAGGTAACAATGACCTGTAACCTTCTGGTCGCTAGTCCACTTCCATTCCATTTGCCACTTGCTGCTATTATTTTACATAATGTAATATCAATGAGCAACACACACAAACACAACCTAAAAGGATAAATTATTAAACATTAGCTCAATTTACATTTTTAAAAGTTACTACACACTCCGATTACTTCTCACTCTTTGTAATGGGATCTCACTCTTTATCACTTGCTGAGTGACTGTATTTAACCATTTTTTTGCCTTTAGCCCCCCCCCCCCCCCAGTAAAATAGAACTTGATAATTTTATTTATCCTTTGACAATCCACACAAACAAATGTAAAAATTTACATAATAAACATTCACATTGATAACCTCTGTCAGTATAAGTCTACTGTGAGTGGCAACATCCTGTGAAGACCAGAAATATTCACCAGACAGCAGGTGTCATTTCCAATACTGGTGGCAGATGGGAATCACGAGTAATGTCAAAATTCAAACAAGAGAATGGCACTGTGATTGGAGGAACCTTTCTGATAACTGAACATTGTAAGTCTTTCTTTATTAGATTTATATATATATATATATATATATTCAAAGTAGCAATAATGGTTTATGTATTCCATTGACTTATGATCCTTCAAATACACAAAATTCTGCCAAAGGAATTTAGGTTCCGTCATGTTTATTGATTAAAAAGCTTCAAAATGTCCATCTCACTCACTCCACATACCATCTTTACACATTCATATTGTTCTCTTTGTCCTCTCTTGGTTACCAAGGGTTTTCTCCTGCTTTCGTTCTAATGTTTTTTTGTGTATTTTTTTGTGTATTTTTTTGTGTTTTTTTTTCCCTTTCTCTCAGTTGAAATCTGGCCTGAACCCAATTTGCCAGTACTGTGCTGCAATTGCCTTTTGTTGGTGGAAAAAAATCCCCCCAAAATGAATCCCAGTGATGCTTCCCCTTCCCCCTGTGTATCTGTCTACTGTGAAGGGCAGTGGCTTTGTCTTTGTGCAAACTCATTAACAGTACAGACATTCGCCTGCTCCTCCTTAGCAGTCTCTCAGTCAACACAGTTTTTAGTTTTCATTTTTCACACTCACTGTTTCATTCCCATTCCTTCCTTGGTTTCTAGATGTTTCTGAGCTCAGTTAAGACAGTCCCTTCATGAGAAAAATCAGGAAAGACGGAGGAGTCAGAGGTTAGGGTGGAGTGCCGAAAGTTGGTGGGATGGAGAACCAGCCTTATCCTATAATGAGCAGCCTGTCGTCAACCTGTCAAACAAATCCCCTCATTAGGAATTCTTGGTTTTGGCATTTTAACTTTCTTTAGACTTTTTAAATCCCCCTTCACCTGTTCCCTTTTCCTGTCATATTCAGTCCCAAATGTGATACATAGCATTTAAAATGTGACCAAATAGTCAATCATGCCTTCTTTTTACGTGGTTGTTGAAGTTCCTGACATTTCAGCAAATGAACAGTTAATCAGAGTCTCAGGAATGCCAGTTTTGTGTGTGTGGTTGTGTTTCTTGCTAATGGACTATGGCTAACACTAGCCATCACTTCCTGATTTCCTGACTAGATATCTGGATAGCAATCTGGTTCGAACCGGAGTCTGTAGTTTAGAGTCAACGAAGTCAAACGTGTACGTGACTGTAAGGCCAAGATAGTACACAGAGCAGCTTACTGTGAATGGGTCTTACAGCTTCAAAGAAGCCAACGTGAGTATTAAGAATTACCATACACTGCATTCATTTTGTACAGCCTATTTTGTTGGAGTTATTGTAGATGACTTACAATGGATATCAAGTACAGATTAATGTATTAGTAGCAGTATTCTAGTTTATTTAAATAATTGGTTTTCAAGTTAAGAGTTTCTTAATTCCAGCATTATAAAAACACAGGTGTTGACTACCTGAAACCTATCCATTTTTGAAGGATAAGAGAGAAGGTCAGGGATTAATTGCCGCACATTGAGCATGATAAATGATTGGACACTGGGAAAACCCTTCACCCAGTGTTTTTAGTGCACACAATTGCAAAGATTTGCCTGATCATTCAGATGTGTCTTCTTTTGTTCAACACGTTAACACTCATTCTGCTTCCATATCCATGTGATAACTATGGGAGGGTAACTAATGGTCCTTGCTTCTGAGAGATGAACAGACGAAGCCAGCGGTGTTCAGTTCTGGTCCTGGGATCGTCTGTGTATGCTTGTTTTTGTACCAGACTACTTCTTAATTAAATAGGTTTGACTTGGTTGGAAGTTGTTTATTGAAAACTGGCCTCAACGTTGTCTGCTTTGAGCTCTGTTTTTTTGTGAAAAAGCAAAAAGCAACTGCTATGCCCAGATATATTTTTGTTAATTTGGCAATTTTGCACCAAGAGAAACAAAGGCACGTTATATTTAAGAACAATAAAATACTTTTTTAAAAATACCATTTATTTTCACTAGTAGGGGCACTGCTTTTAATGTTACAGTAGAAAGGATGAAATTAATAGCTCAGTCAATCCTGAATAAGAAGAGCTTGGCGGGGTACCTGACCAGGATTGAATACCGTTGGATTAAACAGAGCACAAATGATAAGACTATGATCTCTTTTAATTTTAATAGCTAGAACTAAATGTTATTAATATAAAGAAGGGTTTGTGTTTCTAACAAATACAATCACAGACTTTTTTTTTTTTTACTCTTTTGAATCCAGCAAAGGCACATTCAGTAAACATACCCAGTTTAAATCAACAAAAAATGTGAAGGTATCAAGGCTAACGATTGTCTGCTGAACAATAATCTGTACCATGCATACATGGCGAAAAATAACAAAATATATATCCTTAGAGAGCAAGAGAGAGAGAGAGAGAGAGAGAGAGAGAGAGAGAGAGAGAGAGAGAGAGAGAGAGAGAGAGAGAGAGAGAGAGAGACAGAGAGAGAGAGAGAGAGAGAGAGAGAGAGAGAGATAATTTATTTTCATTTTGACAGGAGCTGTCAAGCAAAATGGGATAATATATATTTAGTAGGAGGACAGATTGAAGATTGAAAACTAAAATCAATAAACTTTTTTACTTTGGCTGGCAGTATTTCAGACCAGTAAGAAAATGGAAAAAAAAAGAACAAAAAAATTTGAATTAGCGTTCTTTTGTTTTATTTAAATTTGATCTAACACACATAAAATGGGTTTTTAATGTAATCTTAACAGATCTGAGGTCCAGAACTTTAACCGACCCCTATTCATGGGAGAATATTGATTTAATTATGTCAACACGTAGAGTGTATTTCTAAATGATGAGTGTTTCACAGGAGGTCAACAATAAATCAATAAGAAATTATATATAAGCTTCAGTCTGAAGGGCAATTTACTTCAAGATTGCTGATGGAAAACAACAGTGGATTATTTTTCATAAGAAATTTCAGAGATCAAAATGGAAGAAACCTGGTTTCAACAGATACATATAACACTTCACAATGCTGTACTGTTGTATTTTTATTTATACATTTTTTTTTTGATCTCTCATTGATTTTTAAACTGTCTTTGAAAAATGACATCCATTTCATTTTCACATAATTTTTTCAGAATCATGATATACTGCTGACAACCTAGAGGGCATAGTAAATTGCAAATTATACAGTAACTGACACACAGCTTTTTTCTTTATTTAAATAAATACAGAAAACCCACCTAATTTAACCTAATTCATGGCATAATGATTATTTTCTATTATCAGACAGGATAAGTATATTAATATAGCGCAGGTAATTGATCACACACTAATAGACCTATATTCTTGAGATAATGCAAACCTGTCGAGTACTAGGGTTTAGGGGTTGATGATACAGTTAAAATTGCTACACTTAAAACACATTGCCTTAATTAAATTAATTTTGACCTTTAATGTTATTATGTTTACCTTGATGGATTTGAGTTGGCTTTACATTTTAAGTTATTTAAATTACTAAATTATTTACTTTTAAATTATTTACTTTAAAATTATTTTTCACATTCTGACATTTCACAACCAAAATAATACTTTTAGAAAAATACAGTGTTTCAAAAATACTTGGCTTGCGTTAACTGTAGGAATTAAAAATTATAATTCAAAATGATCAGTTACAGACCTGCCAACCTGTTTGAAAACTCAACACGGCATGCAAAAAAGTATAAATCTCATTATTAAGCAACGTAATATAGCAAATAATACTGCTTTGTTTGTTTGTTTGTGTAAGAAAAACATAAAAATGTGCTTACAGTTATCTGAAATTGAAACACATCCCTTGCATTAGGACAAAGGGACGGTGCCTATTGAACCACAAAACGGAATGTAAAGTGGTTTCCATCAGTGAATCCTCATGGGACATCACTGTTGCTAACAGGACCTCGTAGCAGAAGAGCCAAAGACTGAATGTCTACAGATTTTTGAGTTGCCTTTGTTACCTGTCTTGTCATCAGGGAGTGCCTTTCAGTGCTTACACTGGCTTTGTACTAGGTTTACATTTTGGTTAAAATAAACAGTAAGAATACTCAATTTTTGACTAATGCAACATTTGAAAAGACCTCTTTGCTTCCAAACTTCCTCAGGCCAAAGTCACATGACTGGTGTGTACTGCACACTGTAAAATATACATATGGAATTATAGTATACACCTCCTTCCATGTGTAATAAATTCAACCAATTCAGTCTCAGTAACTCATCTTTAATTTAGTAAATGTTCTAACCTTCAACTCATGATTTTATAAAATCATAACTCTACTGCTTTAGCGACCTTAAAACTTCCATCACTGATTTTAAGCAACTCTTAACCTGTCATCCTCGGTTGTAATCGTTTAGTTTGTCAGCTCATGAAGTGACATATAGCTGCTGCTGCTGCTGCAAAAAAAACTCTTCCTCACACTAAAACAAGTGTCAGTGGCTAGTTAAGGTGAGAATGAAACAAAATTCCTTGCAAAATAACCTGCAAAATAACCCGCAAAATAATCTTGTTTCCGAATCCTGTTTATTGGTCTGGAGGGTCAACTGTGATTGGGCAACAGCTGCGACTGACACTTTCACTGACCTGGAAATGTTTGATTAGGTTTCCGGGATGAACAAAATGGGACAAAGGAGTTTTAGTAGGGGTATGCTTTGGTTTGGCCCAAAGTCAGGCTTATCTGTGCACAAAACGTTAATAAATATAAAACTGCATGTTCAGGCAAAAAGTACTTGCTCACTGTTCCAAATCAATCCATACAAATTCAAGTCTACAATTAATTATATTCAAAACAGATAATGGGAGAAACGTCAGGGGACATCCTTACATGTGAAATGAGTCTACAAGATACTGGCAACCAAAACTTATAATGCTAGTGAAAAATGTAAAATGTATAGGGTCCATACTACTAAAAAATCATAACATGCTGAGTGAAGGAATTGCACATATTCTGGAAACTGTATATCTACTTTTCGATTAACCTGTATACAGAGACAGAATACAACCAAAACACTATTGTGCATCTTTATCAGGGCTATTTGTCTATATAAAAGATCTCATTTGAAGAATAATAGCAATTATGTTTTGAGCCTAGGGGTAGGTGTTCGTAATAGCCATTTAACAACAGTAAATTAGCATTGTACCTGTACCTGCCAAGAATAGAAATATGCCTAGGTGTGCATTTGATGCGCCAAATGGCCGGAGAGGGAAGAAAAGGTGGGAGTTAGGGTTATGAAACATTGTTCAGATACAGAATACTGACACGGCATTTCATTATGTGCACGCAATTTACCTTTCATGGAATAAAATCAATATAGGGTTTGTTCAAAAGAATTGAATTAAATAAGTGCAGCTCTTTCATTTTCCCTGGTTATTGGGTTTATGTATCACAGTATTTTCCTGTATTTCCACTCTGTTGAGGGTGCTACATCCACGACTAGCGCCGTTTTGCAGAAACATTCTAACTGCCAATATTTTCTGATGCGTAATCGCTATACCTGCAGGCTCTGCATTCATTAGATAAAAATGAGCAGCTGTCAGACACTTAAAATGCCTTCTGCTCAGGTAAACAAATAGCTTTTATAGAACTCAATATGCAACATTCAGGATGCTATTTTTTTTTTTTTGTGTGTTGTTTTATTTTTAGCTGTGACAAAAACATACATGTTACCGGCTTTTTTTACGATTTTAAAATAAATGTTTTAGCACAATTTACATTCTGTGTTTGGATGCTCAGTAAATTGACAATTGTGGGATCAACTGGCAATTGTGGTTAATGGTCTATATTTATATAGAAGAAGTGGATAGCTACTTCAGAATGCAAATTGATACCATTGGCTCAATTTTAATTCAGCTGTAATTTGTTTCAAAGTAGTTTGCGTTATGACAGCAAATATGTTGAGATAAATCTGTGCAGAGTCCATGTAGACAGCCTTACAATGCTGCTTTGGAATGTGTTTAATATCCTCTCTAAACAGCATCTTGCAAGTGCAGAAAACTGAGAACCTAAAGTCATTTTTCCTCTCGCAGACCCCAGTTCTGAATTAAAGGGTTAACATGTGAAAAATGTTTAACACATATACTTTTATGTCTGATATGTAGGCACTATACATAATACATGTTGGTAAAGGTATAACACATATGTTTAGGCTCACCATGAAGTTTCCCCCGGTGTATTCCACCATAATCTTTCACTGTGGTCTATTTTGAAGTTATATTTGAGCTTCTGGCATTAACTGGCTAGAAATTCAGCTTATTTAAATACAAGCCTGGCAATGCTCACTTGCTCACTAATTACATAGACAGATTGAAAATGGTAGCCATTTCTAAAGTTAATTAAGATCAAATAACCTTTAATACGGAAATTAAACAAAAAACAATACAATGCAGGTTATTTCCTCTGTATGTTGTATTGTTTAAATAAAATAAGAGTGATATTCAACGGCTTTTAATGTTTTTTATCCATTTGTTTTCACCAAGATTTCACATGTATTGTGTAAACGTGTGTACACATGCCTCTTTTATTAATGTGCAGTAAGCATTGATTATCTGTGTAGCATACAAACGAAGGATGCCAAAAAAGAAAAAAAAATTGCTGTGTCCTCCACATTTTTAAACATTTAAGTAAAACATTTAAGCTGTGTACTCTCACAAATGTGTTTTTCAATTCACAACAATGCAATTGCTGGGGAAAGACTTGATAAGTAATCACACGTAAAAATCTCTATGCTTGCAAGGATTTAGACTGTCAGTTTACCGTAGTACCTTTAGAACATTGCGGCTGCAAAACGTTGAATTTCTTCCAGGAGCCTCTGTATTGCCTGATGAGCTCTTTTAGGGCCCGGTTTCAGGCCCTCATGCCCAAATTTAGTCCCTTATACGTATTGTGCTGCAAATGCGCTTTCTCCATTTGATGAGCAATTTCAGACAATATAGCCTCTCCCTTTCTGTGCCATTTCTTATTCCATCTCTCTCTCATTTCATTGAAGCTGCCGCCAGGCAACAGTGATTTATCTCCCACAGCAGTAGATTCCGGCTGCCAGAACCCACCTCCCCAGATACCCCTATCAGTTAACGCGATGCACACTTTGCACACACTTCTTGCAAAATACTTGATTTTCTTTGAAGCAGAGAACGTTGCAAAGGCATCTGGTGGAGCATTTATGGAGCATTTTCAGAGCTACTGTACTTCTGCCGTGCTGTCAAAGCGCACGGAAGATGCAGAATTGAATTAAGAACAACAAAACTGTTAGGTTTTATTGTGCTCTACCCTATCGTCTGGAATTTGAGGCAACATCTTAATTAACATTCCGGAGAGAATTGTCAAATTCAAATTGATTTCTCCCATTTAAATTGTGTGAGCAGAATCTACAGGCATGCAATTCACCAGTCAACAAGAACCTACACAATGTCAAACGATTATGTAACATGCACATATCATTGTAAATACATAATTATCAGGGACTTAGATCTCTGCGTCATGTTGTACCATATGTATTAAATAGAATACTGATGAATCATCTGCAATATTGCTATCACTATGTGGACACGACACTTAATTTATAAAAGGCAGAAGCACGTGAAAAGAGCACCAAAAGCAAAAAAAAGAGTCTGTAAACCACCATCCTGAGACATCACCACGGGGCTCCTATAGTTTTGTCTGGAGAAGTAGCTCCCTGAAGTGTAGGGGATACAGATTAACATTCCTCGGATATCGCTTCATAGACGGGGGAGAGTATCACTCCGGTGATACAGACGATCTGCCTGGGAGCCGGAGGTGAAGACAGTAAATCAGCGCATGCAGAGGAGGCCGCAGAAAAGGGCAGTGAGAGTGTGTGTGTGAATGGTGAGACCGGAAGAGACAAGCCGCGGTCTGTCTGACCTACCACCGCAAACGGCATGGGTCTTTTCTCAAAAGCCTAGGGCTCCTTTCGGTCTCTGGCTCACGATCAACCCGGTATGAACATGGGCCTGATGTAATATTTCACGGAGCTCTTTTTGGGTACGTTAACACAAGCTTTTGTCTAGGTGAATGCAGAAAGGTCAAGACCCCCTCCGTTGCTAATAGATCTTGCAACTGAGGTAGTGTTTATTCTATATTTGTACAGAAACTTCAACAGACTATAAAGGAAGAATGCTGTGAGGACCAACTTTGTACTTTCTAAGTCTGTTTTAACTGTATACATACTCATGCACAAAGCATCTTGTAATCCTCTGTCTACACCCATCCCCTGCACCGCAGCTGTGATTCAGCTTGAAGATCACTGACGTCTGTGAAGAAACTGAAGTCCCACACTATCAGATTCAGTTCATATTCAGATGGTTGGGTTATCTGTATCAAGCCCAGAGAAAGCCATGCCTTGTTTTGTGGTTGTAATCTTTATGTGTGGTGGGGGGTGGCAATGGTATCTTTTCACACCCCTTATGTGTGCTTGTGATCAGTTTGAGAGCCAATGCCTTGCACTGCATGCACTCATCCCAAAGAGGCTGGAGAGAGAGGAGCCTGAACTAACAGCCTCAGACGGAACTTTAAGCTGGACAAAACAAACAAAAAAACAACACTAATAGGTATTGGGACTGGGGGGGGGGGGTCAATTTTAATCTACGATTTTAGTTTGGAGCGGTTTGGAGTTCACGGATATTGGCATTGAGAAAGTATGAGAGAAAGGGAAAAAAAAGAAAAACAGTAAGCCCATTCTGCCACAGAGAATAACCATCCGGTTGGAATTATGATAAAAACAGGGAAGGGAAAGTGCAGAGAAAGGAGAGAAAGGGGAAGATAGATTGAGGAAACTATATTTTGTGACATATTTAATAAACAATGGCCCCTTTTATCATTATAGGATATATTTTTGCAATAAATTGTTTAATGTGTTATATGTTTATATGGTATACTTTACAGTGCTGCGCGTGCCCTCTGTGACCTCTGCATTGAATAGGACAGATAAAACTCATACAAAGTTTATTGTACATTTTTTTTCAGGAATTCCTAATGGATTCTACTCTTACCATCTTGAAAGCTTTTTTATTGTTGTAATGTTAACCCTTTGTCCCTGCTCAGTCATAAATCAAATATAAAGCCTTCCCATATCTACCTGTCTGCAGTGTTCACATTCTGTCATACAAAGCTGCACTCTAGTCTGACTGGGTAAAAACAATCTTAATATACACATGCGTTTTGAATATGTGATTAAAAGTTACTTACACTCTCCTGCATTCATATCACTGTGAGGGCACAGATCCTGCCTTTCATTCCAGTCCTACCTGAGCTGTACAGGAATGCATCCAGTGAGAGATGATTAGCAAAGAGGGGGAGATTTCAGACAGTTTTATTTTCGTTTGTCATTTACGGAGAATCTCGGTTGATTGTGCTTTTCTCTCAAACCTTTTTTCCATGACGAGGAAGAAAGATTTAACTCCAAAGGTGTTCACAACATGTGCGTATGTTGTTCAGTGATGGGTGGCATCCCCAGGTCCCAGAGGCACAGCCAAGGTTGTCCAGTTCCCAGAGCTGATTTTCCACTGTGTAATCTTTTTTAACACGCATGCAAATCCGATCTCTGCGCCTTCTGTCTGCTTACAATGAACAGGCAGTGTGCGTAGTGCAGGCGTGGGAGGATGGAGCAGAGAGAATGCTGTTCAGTCGGGGTATGGGTGGAGGTGAGAGGACCTAAAAATTGTCAGGGAACCTAAACCGTGGTGCGTTTGTCATCCAGACACTCCCTGGTCTGCCCCCCTTATTTATTTATTTTTTTTGCATCCGCTTGTCACGTGCACAGGATACTTCTGACTTATTTAGTTAACATAGACTTGCTGCAGTAACTCAGAGCTTCATTTACTGCAGGTGCATTGCTCCATTGACCCGGTGCATGGGACACACTTACTGTGGACTAATGTCAATCCATACCACCTCAAGAAAACTTTTATTTGTTCACTATTAACAAAGTTTAACAAATTGAGTGTGTTGAAACCTAATATAATTAGACTTATCCTGCCCATTCAAATGAATACCTTCTAGTATGCTACTCGAAATAAGCCCAACGTTTCAAAGATAACAACGGTTTCGTAATGCATTACCACAAACGTTATCAAATTCTTGTATTGCAAGAACAGTCCGAGTTATGTCGAAACTATCATTGTTTATCCAGACTAAATATCAAATAGCTTTCTTCAAATGGATCCTTCAGTTAAAAAATAATATGACTAACAGACATTTCACACTGAGCCTTCTAAGTGACAGCATGAAACATTTTAATCCGTACATCAAAAAAAGGTGTACCTTCAGATGAACTATTATTCAGCAATGGATCAATATACTAATGACAACATCATTCTACTTGATGAAGCAAGTCTGTTGACTGCAGGAAGGGGTTTGCGATCAATAAAACATCCTGCATCCTGTGTGATTCTGTGCAGGAGGAGGGAGGTGACTTTACTCATCAATGTAAACTAATTTATCATTGTCAGCTGCCAAAGGCAATTTGAGAGACACGTTTCGATTGGCATGCTATCCCTGACTGGGTGAGGTGGCGAAGGTCATATTTCTCTGAATAATAAACCTTTTTTTTTTTTTTTTTTTCTGGTGCTCAGATAAAGCCCTAGGCACCACCCTCACACTTCCAATCATAAAAATTGAGTCCCATCAATTATTGTGCAAAACAGATATTTTAACCTGCACTGCCATGCGTTATATTGTTCTAAAACTGACAGTGTCACAAAATGACAGTGTAAAAAAATGGCACCGGCACTCTGAAGCTCATTGAGATGGCCTCCGGTTAGTTACTTACATCCCGGACTATTTGGAGACACCATATTTTAAGTACATCCAGCCTGTGTGGAGTATCACTATATTGTATCTGCCTGTTTTTTTTTTTTTTTTTTTTGTGGGTGTAAAGTTGTCTGTCTATCTATTTCGATGTAATTGGTTACAATAATGTACATTGGTTTCCAGTTATGTCAAATAGTTAATTTTCTAAGTTTTAGTATCACAAATACCAATAAATATTTTCTAATGATATTTTATACCATCAGAGTAGATCCTTTGGTTTTGATCTGGCTGTTCTGCATACTGCAACCTCACATTTGTTGTAAGTGTAACTTTTTAAACGCTGATGTTATTGTAGTTAAAAATCTACTTTATTGGCAATGTAGAATAAGAGCTCATCAGCGTTAAATTGTAATTTATGTGCATGTGGGTCCAACTGTGACACCTGAAACAAGAGAGTTGCAACGGATAGCAAGGGCAAGGGGTTCAACGGCAGACACCAAGGGAAAGATTGGACAGCCCGACCCTGACAAAAAGAACAGGCCTCTAGCAGGACAAGTTTTGGACAGGTTTTTAACAGTTTTGGACAAGAGCAATTTTAGGAAAAGTCTTGTAAAGCACCTTCATGATCAAATAGGCTAGACCCATAGTACAGAGACAAGTATTCATAACTCTCTGTAGGCGTTAAGTGACCGATGCACTCGGAACAACATAAAACAACAGTGATCTGTAACAGAGACGCTTTCTCCTCAGACGTTTGTGACCCAACTCTCACTGGGTCACAATCGGCCTTGCAGCTATATTAATTTACCACCAGGTGAGATTGATTGTTGCACCCACCCAAGTTTAGAGAGTCTGTATTGATTACTGTAATAAGGAGGAAAATTGTCTTTTATTTATTTATTTATTTTTATTACCAGAGTTCTGAGATTAAATGGAAACAGTAACCTCCTAAAAGTCCTTGGTATAAAACATAATTACGACTGTGTGATAATTCTGTTCGTGGTAGAGCAGACATTTGTCGTGAAAGACAACAAAATCGGTACGACAATATTTCATGCTGAAATACAAATGACCTAGAGTGGTACAGCTGGCAGAGTAGTAAATGGAAAAGGTAGAGAAGGTAGATAAAGCAGATGAAAGGTTAAAAAAAGAGCCCAGAGTCTGCGTTGCTTCACAGTGCCATGGAGCAGTGTCTGGCCATTTAGTCATCTCAGCTGATAATAGAGCACTTTCTCTGGCTTGAAATGTCCTTTTAATTACTTTTATTTCATCATCCTTGCTGTTGTGTAAAGTATACCCATTTATTTATAATGTAAATATTTAAAAATCCTTCTTATATTGAAATTCTCATATGGTTCTTGAATGATGCCTAAATTAGGTTGTAGGTTTGTATATTTTTTCTGAAACTGTGATCAATACCATGGGTGAATGACTTCCCTCTTCTGTAGATCAGGGTTAATTTAACCTTTTGGTATAACAAATTAATAAATAAACAATAAGGGTATACTTATCTGAGGCCTGACTCAATAAGGGACACTGCAAACTCTATTTTAGGACTGTAATTCACATTTGATTTTACACTGTGGTTAGAAAACAATGATTTTTAAGAATGTTGAAATAATATTGAGCTGGAGTGAAAGAAGCGTCTCCTCTTTCCCAACCCTCGCCCCTCCAGTACCACACTTGGTGTTTGTGTGAAGAGTTCACCCCAGCGTGTCCCTCCAAACTGCCAGGGTAATTTTCTCAGCCTCTGATTGCTGCTGGCAGGGCAAAGCACTGCTGGGGGGGGCCTTCACACCAATTTGCTATCGTTAGTCACTGCTTGTCCTCACAAAAAAATGTAGCCATCTCCTCCCACATCTCGGAAACACGGAAAATACTGGCCCATATCTCGTATTGGCTCCAGTGTTCAGACATAAGGTGGGTCAATACAAAATCAAATGTTATGTTCGTATGTTTTTTGTTTTTAAACAAAATGAGGAATCATTACATTTTTTATTTATTTTACATGCTCAATATAAAGTTTTGATTCAAATTCAGTACATCAAATGTATGATATCTAATGGAAAATTGCAAATGGCTTTTGAAAAGCCAATTCAACAATGAAAGTTTTGCAAATTATTTTTTTTCAATTTTACTTTAAAAAAAGTTCAGTCATAACCACTCCTAACTATAAACTTTGAGAAAACCCACTCATGTTAGCATTGTTATTGGTTCTCAAGGTTCTTCTCTCCTATCCTGGATCCAAAGGCATGTATTATTTTGTAGTCTGAAATCTTTCAGAAAGTATAACATTTCAAAGAATTCACTCCAAGGAAGGGCTCATATTCTGCTCTATTGCAAAGTTCAGAAAGACCGCAGGGCTTAGCTAAATTGAACGTAGCCGAGAGCGGCTTTAGTAATGCGTGCGAGGAGGGCAGGGTGGGCTGGCTAGTTCTGTTCTGGAACATGGACCTGCTTGACAGCTGGCATTCATGGGCCCTCACTCTAACATCGAGCAGAGCTCTGCCAGGTCAGAGGGTGGGCATAAGGGTTGTCTGCCATCTGGACCTTGCTGTTCTGTCACTCTCGGAACTGACACCCAGACTCCTGGACATGTAGGAGGCAATCATTGATGCCCCTTTACCCACTGTGCCCAGCACGATCTCCGGACCCAAGATGGATGGCACCAGCTCTTGGAACTGTCATCCATGGGCTGCCAGTTCTGGTGAGAAAGGCAAAGAGTATTCACTTAATTCCTCCATGGACAAAAGTTAACAGACCAAAGTATTTTGGTGGAAATTATGTCTGTAGATCGCTGTGGATAGCAACAAATGCATGCACCAAAATGTGAAACCTACGACCCAAGTAATTCAACTTATTAAATGCTAAGATCTGGATAGAGTTGTTTTAAGAGAAAAATAAACTCAAACTTGGATCAATTTAGATCTGTGGTAAACTGCTAATAGCACTTTACATAGTTGTAGCTTTATTTTTAGAAGAATTAAGATTCTTATGACAAAGAAAACACCAGTACATACAATTAAGTAAAGTGTGAATTTTTTGATTTGTTCCCAGACTTAGTGTTAAATAAGTACATGCAAATATGCATAACTTGTAACTTGTGTAAGGTGATTTTTGTTACATTTTGCAATGCCATGCATCTCTTAAACACCAAATATCATAAAGTTTTGCATGCGTATATCTGTTGTTACTGCTATTATCATTTTCTGAACTAAAAGTGGTATTTATTTAATGCAAAAAAAACTTAATAATTTTCAAAAATTGTAATTTCAATAAATTATAGAAAGATGTGATAATTCAAATTATGATATCTGTAATTCATATTTTGGACACCCCACCATTAACAAAAATGTAGATTGAGAATGGCAATTATATACTTTAATCTAGGAATATATATATATATATATATATATATATATATTCTGTGAACGAATGGCCAATGGCAGCGTGCAGATGGGTAATTAAAAATCAATAGATGGGAA
>JAOYSI010072496.1:0-21423 GCA_025775065.1 Hiodon alosoides
CCCCCCCCCCCCCCCCCCCCCCCCCCCCCCCCCCCCCCCCCCCCCCCCCCCCCCCCCCCCCCCCCCCCCCACACACCAAGTGAAGCAAGTATACTTTAAATGATTTCACTTGTCCACCATTCTTTGTCTTTCTCACCACAAAGCCAGCGAAGAGGAATGTGGATGGGGGAGAGAAAAAACACTCCCAAGGTTTAGCTTCGTGAATCTCCATTGTCTAGGTGGCAGCGGTTGCTATAGTAACAGGCAAGTTTATCACTGCGAGTGTGACATGAGCTTTCTCTGTGGTAGGGAGAAGAGAGTCATTCTGCACATTAGCAGCCTTAATAACAAAGAGCCATGGTAGGGAAGCCGTCCTGCTGTTACTTTTCAGTTAAGTATAACATGGGTACTAACAAAATCACATTTTTGGGTTCGCTAAAGTTTATAGTTATAGCGGGTTTTAGGTTTATTTGTAGACTTAGATGTTTGACAGTATCCCTGTTGGTTTGAATTTATTCCGAATTTATTAATTATTTGGGTAACTAATTGGGCAATTCATTTGTATATACAATCTATCTTAAAACGGGTCAATTGGCCAGTAAATGTAAAAAATATATATATTTATTTATTTATACCACTAAGCACTAAATTGCCTTTCAAAAATGATAAGCATTTCCATTTGATCTATAACATCACCTACCAGTAGGCATCACTGGAAGAGGGACTGGTGCAGCCATATAAAAGCATGTGGTGCGCTGTGTCCATACTCGCATGAGGCACAAAGTCAACTAGAGAGGAAAAGCAATTGCATCACAGTAAGAATTGGATTGAAAGAAATTCTTTCCACACTTTAAATTGCACAAAACCGATCACATATTCTCATCAGCCAAACAGCCGTAACATTTTCGGTATTATTTACACACAGTGACAAAGAATCACTTACGGAAAGCAGACACTTTACAAATCAAAGCGATTGACACCTCCAGAGCTACGCCTGCGTTCCCGGAATGTCTAATATGGATATGAATAATGCATGAGTTGACCTGAAAGGGGAGGGCTTCGTAGTGGTTATCTAGCTAAGTGCGACGTGTACATGCAGATAGGCATCAGCCTTTCTAAACCATCTCTTTCATTCCTAGCGCTACACTATTGTCACCCTCTATGCCATGCGCTTTAGCTTCAGGTTCCATTTTAATCACAGCCTTTTCTTCACAGGACCACAAAAGGTCAGGTCATCGCGCGAGCAGCTGGCTCCTAATTCAGCGTGCAGTCGCTTCCCTTCAGTTGCCCGCTGACTTCCTACTTTGGGAGTAGATCCCACAATTAGGCAACCAATGACCTGACATTAATCAATCACAAACTAGCTGTCCCAGGAATAGAAAGACAAACTTCTGTCTGGGGATACCCTCTGAGCTGCCACTGTAGCGGAACTGTGGCTTTTGTGCAACATTAATGAGATATTTTACCTCAATGGTTGAGATTCATTTCAGGTAATGCTTTAAACAGAGCACTGGAGAAGAATATTTACAGCTTCATTACAAAATCTCGTTTTCCATTACATTGTTGCAAATTAGTACCAGAAAGATTAAACTGTTTAAGTCCAATGTCTATTTTTTCTACAACCTGCCAGTTCTGAACAGTGAAGATGATCACAAAACGTGTCTTTAAAAATATATGGCTGTATATAGACAGATTATATTTTACATATATTCATTTATTATTGTACATTATTTATCTTATAGTATAGGGATTTTTATTCATTTATTCATTCATGCGGAAATAAATCAAACACAGCCATCAGCATTCTTAAAATAATCCCTTGTAAGTAATTAATCAAACTTAATAAAAATTGGAGTAACAACACCCTTCAACGTGCTCTTTAGCACCATCCCAGTGTGTATAGATGTTAATTGCTTTGAGGACCTTAACCTTTAGTATATTTATATTAAATAAATGCATGCAGGTAAAGGACGCAAGATGTCCTTTATCATACATAAAAGGAAAGCCTGAACTTATTTTCTTAGCCAGCTGTTTACATCCAGTAGAGAGGATCGTTTGTACGAAAGAGACACAGACATATAGACAATAATTCTGCGTTAACCGCCTTGGTGCAAATAAAATGACACACAGACGATAACGAGAAAACCAGAAGGTTCAGGGCTGCTGGTATTTGATAGTGTCCCTGCAACGGATGTCACTAAGCTGAACGTGACAGATGGTACACATTATGACGAATGAATGAGTTGTAAAACTGCTGAAGCTCTATAGCAGATGTGACCACAAAGTTTTAAAAAATACACAAACGTACGCACAAATTACACAGATACATACATGAAAGGGAAGACACTAACCCACAAATACTCACTACCATACCAGTTCTCATTAAAAATGTATGGGAGGATTTAGGGGAAAATACCAAAAATTTAATAACATTGTTTATATTATAGCTGTTTTTTTTCCCATTGCATTAAAGATTAAACATGTTACCAGGATACAAATGGTAGGGATGTACTAACGGTAATTTACTAAATTGAACACATTTTCAAATGTAGCATATTTGGTGATGGTTGATTCATAATTAGGCCATGTCCATTAAAGGGGGGGTCAATACTCACATTAACAAAAAGAACACTTTTTTAAATACAATTTCTCATTTATTATTTTGACTTCTAACAGAATGCGATAGGAATGTGCTCACTATTATAATGAAGGATCTGCAATCAAAGCTAACAACAAAGGCAGCCCGAAAGAGAAGGGCGAAAGAGGCTCCATTCAATGAGACCAAAAACACTTCAGTTAACAGAATCACTGTTTTGTTTCGAATTTATCAGTATCCTCCCTCATCTTTAGCCGAAAACTTTTAAACATAAACATCTGAATGGCAGCTTCTGTGTTTACATTTGTCATCATTTTGACGTAGATACATACTTGATTTCCGAGTTTCTCTTTGCATTTGGTAAAAGAGCCTTGTCAGGGCAAAGAACTGTTATTCTGCACAGTACCAACACTGCTGACACAAACATGAATATGGCCTAGAATCTAGGCTCTTTTACCATATCTAGAATGAATGATTAGCAAATCCTCCTCTTCCAGAACCACAAAGATGGACAGCTGTACAATATTTTGGATACTCACCTATATAGGATTCCCTTTCCATAGGCACTTGAACGGCCACACACAGGTAGGACTCAGACTAAGGTGTGGGGTGGGGGGAACCAAGGTGAAAAGAATTTGTATTTAGTCAGTCAGTTTCGTAAAAATGTATCCTTCTAACAAGCTACCGAGCCACCCAGGAGATAAATACAACCATCTATCCATCCACTTACAAAAAAAGTTTCTAAGAGACTAAACTTTAATTTGCTATAAAAACGTACAATGGCATATGGCCCAAAACTCGAATAAAATGAACTATGCACAACAATGTAACAGGCATCCTTGGTGCTGATTTAACACACCGACAAAGCGGTTTGAAATATGGCAGCAACTGTACAGCTGCCATATGTTGCAAAACAAATATTGTTCCAGGGAGGCAATTACAAACAGCTACTTAAGAGTTGACTCAGGTACATATTTCTGAACATACAAAACACCTCTCAGTCTACAATTATAACATGGCGAGGCACGACTTTGGGTCAGAAGAAAGACTTTTGGAGGAGCAATGACAACACACTTAATCCAATAAAGCAGATTTTGTAAAGGCTAGTCTAACCAAGGCTTTTATTTACAATGACTTCTTTATTGGCAGTGTGATGACATGAGCAATGTTTATCACACACACTGTGTTCATGCCATCGCTCAGAATATATATATATATATATATATATAGAGAGAGAGAGAGAGAGTCCATCACGTTAAACCCTTTTGATATAAAAAACCCTTTTTGACTATAGAAGTAATTACCTCGGTGCCAAAAGGACATCTAGAATTTTAAATTGTCGGGCTTTTTTTTTACATTTAGTTGACACAATAATTCCATGATTTACGGAGGAGGAGTTGAATTTATATTTTTGACACATTTACGATAAACGGTTAAGGTTATGAAGGAAAAACAAGCAGTAAAGGCTTTCAACCTTTAATGGTGCCCTTCAAATTGCATTTAATACCATATCACTAAAACCAATGCCCCATGAATGACGGCAACACAGCCCCACACTGTCCGGGTGCCGCTCTTTGGGCCTATTAATATCTAAAGAACTGAGGGAAACTGTCCTGTTAAAAAAAACACTCCTAAGTCATCTGTTTACTGGGAAAAAATGGGGGGAAAAAAAATCTACCACTGATCAATAATACTATTACTTCAGCCCCCCTGTTCCTTTGGCATCTACAGGAAGCCAAACCCAGTTTCAACATATAATCTTTTCAGCCGAGTGATCAACTAGAGACCGATGAATCATTCACAGATGACTCACAGACCTGCAGGAACAACAGCAGCAGCTCACATTTGAGAAGTGCTTCAACCAAATCCAACAGAAGAGGAAAAAAAACTCATCTTTACTATCCAATACATAGCATGCGTCTCTTACTTAAAGTAAGGGTCAAACATTTATGTGGAGGTCTGGCTGGCACACTTTGGCCGGTAACGTTCAGCATTTCAGGTTGAATCTACATTACTCAAACAAATGTTTGAATATTAATATCAATGGACTCACCATAGTTGGAATTACTCCGGGCATACGAATGTCCACAGAAAAGTTGTGGGAATTAGACAGGACGACAGGTTGCCTGGGGCACTCATTAGGATCAGACCTGGCATTGTCCTGATACCTGTCCAACATTACAATTAGAGAGGGCATTAACATAGTCAGACACCTCTGCTAATGTGTATAACAAATGTAATAAAAACTTTTTTTAAATGTTCCAATATCCACACACAGTGTTCTACACATTCACACTGCAGGTGTATGACACTGACATAAATGATACTTCAGTATCAGTACAGTATTATCGAAAAATAAAATGTACATTTAAATATCAAATGCACTACATCATTTAACATCAACAAAACAAAATATAAATAGGCCTACTAAATGCTGTAAAGAATTTAATTAAAAAAAAATAATAATAATTAAGGTTTTCCGTACAGCCTTTTTTTAATGTAGTACCAACAAACATATGAAGAGAATTATGATTCATGGGAAGAAATATAAATGACCATTTACGATTTAAATAATAAATATTATATTTAACTGGTTAAAAAGTTCAATTTAATGTTAGCAAATAATATAATATAATACAATACAGTATTTTATTTCCACTAAATGCAATGGTTTTCAACTTTACTTTTAGAAGTAGCTCCTCATTGAACTACTGTAAAATGGTGGATTGTTAACAAACGGATACATTTCAGATTGCTACCTATGAGGCACTTAATTTGTATTAAGAAAACATCTGTAACACCCTACCTCTTAATCCTGTGCATCGGGCTTTTCACATCCAGGCTGTGACTATGACAGATGAGAGCCAGTACAGCCACACAGCAAACGAGGACTCCCATATCGCCTTTGCTGCTATGACTGCGATTTGTGGAAAGGAAGTGGCAGACGTTGCTCGGATCAGCTGTGGACGTGACAGTTAGAGGATCTGGGCTGGAGAAACAGCATCAACCTCGGCCAGGACTTATGTAGCGTGCCGGTCACTCTGTCCATCCAAAAGAGCCGACTGGGACAGGAGTGTGTTTTGTTTTCCTCTTTAGAACTGAAAATGAAGGCAGAACTCCCTCTTCACTACCCCGCCACTCACCCTCCCCTTCTTCACTCCTGTTACAAGTGCCTGCGTGTTCCGACGTCCCCCCCCCCCCTCCTCAACGCCCGCGTCCGGTAAAGGCGATCGGGATACGGTGTGACAGCTTGGCCGGTGAGGCCTGTCTGAAAGCTTCTTCTGCCGGGGAGAGAGAAAATCTGTGGGTAGTCACTCCTTCTCTGACACGCTGGGTGCGCATATCACAGTCGCAGCATCCGTCTTCATTCACAATCTAGAAGGGGGTGGGAAAGCACACAACATATGACTAACCTTACAGTGTTAGCCCGGTGCAAATCTCCACTAGGGTTAAAGTGGGTTCCTAATGTAACAAGCACCGAGTAAGCCCGCGAGAGAAGCCTGGGCTCTTACTGCACGACCGTCCTATGGAAGATCTTTCATCCTGGATCTCCCCCCCTCCCCCCATTAAAAATACATAAATACAGCCTGTGGTGCTGTGGGATGCATGACAGCCAAGTCATTGAAATGACAAGTGGGAGACAGATAAGAAGCCTCAGATGAGCGAGGTAATCCGGCAAGGGGTTCTCATGGCGATGAGGATTCCCACCACAAAGGTGTCCAGTCGTTCACAGTCAGGAATGCCTCAAACATTAAACTGCCTGCCAACATTAAACTGGGGTGGGGGTTATTCTTATGCGAGTAACTGAAAATATTTTATAGTTAAAATACATAAATACCAGCAAAAATGTTTGTTTTAAAAATAAAATCAATTTATGATTGCTAAGAAATGTTTTCTGTTTTTGGCAAGAATTTTCCATAATGTACCAGCTCTCTGATAAAAATAGAAAATGTCTCTGTTATAGGTGATGAGTCACAGACGGTGAATTTTATATTTATCAGAATACACAATCTTTGTGAATGTGAACTTTAAAGTAACATATTTATGGAAAACCAAATAATGATTTCAGTTTTGCATAAAACTGCAAATATCATTACATTTAATAATTATTTTAATGGAATAAATTAATCCTCAAGCAGAAATACTTTTGTTAAAAAGCATAAATATGAAATTGCGACAAATTCAAGTGTTCGATTAATTTATTCATGCTGAAGAGACAGCTAATTCCAATTTACTGTTATAAATCATATATATAATATATATAAATAAGTCTAGTGTTGTTGGCTTGAGTTACAGGACTACCATCCTTGCGTAGCACATGGTTACAATATTTACGATGCCCTTTCTTATACGATGAATTCTAATAATGCTGGTTGCCAGGCAATGCTGGTCTATTTCACGTTACAATACGTGTGGCTATATTACGGTTGTCACGCATGGCTAGAAAGAGCACAAGAGCACACTGAGACTTCATGCTGTCCTCTTTGGGTAAATGTCATTTCCGTCAAACGTGCATCATTGGGCTTACTCAAACATTACAGTAGAGTTCCGTGATACAAGGCAGAGGTTCCAGAAGGGGAAGGCGGTCAAAAGTCTCACGCACTGACGACAGTTCTTCCACGTATTTCTACCAATATCAAAAGTTTTAAACATTCCAAAGGAAAATTAATAACATAACCAAACAAGTTTTCTCCTTAATCAACGTAAGACCCAAGAAATGACTGCACAAGAGAAAAACTAACCAGAAACATTTAATAATAACTGTAAAATAAACCCTTCAACAAAACGTTTAAAAAAAAAAAAAAAGACTCAAGGAATGACTAACCAAGAAAGCATAACATTAAAAAACCTTTTGTTTTCGTTTTATAGATTAGACTCATGGTAATGTGCAGAGTGCTTCCACAGCAAATCCTAATTCTGGGCTAGCCAGCAAACTGAAACAAAAATACCTCTTTAAGGCCTTAGTGTTTTTTTTATTATTTGAGCTTAGCCTCCTTTCAACACTGACGAGATTAAACCCTCTTCCTCTATTCACAGTTGAACAATGCAAAGCTTGCCATCTAATCAGACTGTTTTGACATACAGTAATATCAATATTATGACGTAAAAAGCCTCCTTTTTAAAAATAACAAGTTATCACTACATAAATTACACAGAAAGATAATCTGGTAAAGATACGAAGCGTTATGACATTTCCATGTTTTTAAACTTCATTGCTTTATATACTGAAATACTAAAAATAATTCAAGCAAATATATGTATTTGTTCTAACACAAAGGCTGGGACCAAATTAAAACTTTGACAACCCGCTAACTGCATTGAATAACATAACATTTAAGAAGTTGTTTTTCTTTTCTTTCTTCAAAGTATCTTATTTCTTCAATAAAGAGAAAATGCTATTAAATACAGTTTTGTAAAGTGCCATCAGCAGGCGGGTTGCAGTTCTGATTTGGTCCCAGCCAAAGTTGGTCACACTGCAAGTCCCATTTTAAATAATCCAAAAGCGTACTAAAGGGAAGAAGGGATGTGACTACATTCAATCTCCGCCACGGTCCACGGTCCACGGTCCACATGACTGTGAGCACTGCAATCAGCGGCCATTGCGGCGCTTGGGTGAGGCTGAGCATCTCTGATATCTTCCGCAGAAAATTCTCTCCACTCTCCACTGGTTCCAATAGTATGAATAGTGCTGAGAAGATATTTTGTGATTTGGCTTGCCTCATAGCAAAGGACATGAAGATTACCAATTTTACTTAATTACAGTGGGGTCCAAGCACTTCCCAACGAGGGAAAGTTGGTACTAGAGAGAAAGTGAATGACAGTAAGAGACGGGCTGCTAATCATAGTATCCTAGCCATGCGATTTTTTTTCTTCTGTCTAATAATTATAAATAATTGGTGAGCGAGGTTTTGCTTCCATCATGCCTCCTTTATAAAAACTGACAATTAGATAAATAACATTTTCTGCCTAGTTTTACTATTAAAAAACAGTTGTCATAGACATTAAAACATTGAATAGAGCACAAAGAAAAGAAGTATACCGTACATAATGTGGTCGACAGAACTGAATATATAGAGAGAGTGTAAATATATTATGGTATTATCGATAGCTTAAAAACGGTGGCGGTTTTTTCTCTGCATTCTACTATTACTGTAAACAACTATTTTGTGTCACATGGTTCAAGCCTGACTTCAAATGTCAGGGTAGAACAAAGAAACCAAACTGGCCTCTTAATTAAAATGGCCTTGTCTACAGCCACACAGTCCAACTGACACAGGTTTTAGTGAAAATGTAGGGGATTTTTTGTATCTTGAATCACATATCATAAAGATTTGCACAGAAACTGCCTTAGTTAGGCTCACCAAGAATAGCAAATGCATCTCTCAATTAAATGATACCATTATGCCCAAAAGCCCCAACAACTGTAACAATCTCTATCCTTTATAGAATTCATTTAATTCATTGATAAATTGCATTGATAATTACTTAAATTAAGGTCTAATTAATACCAATAATTCCTTATCTTGTATTTCATAAGCAGCATAAGGGAATGCAATTTTTTTTTGCCTTTTCTAATATTATAGTCTTATATATATTTATTTTTTCAGAAAGCCAAACGTGTTTTACTTCAAACAACTGGTATTAAAACCAGTAGAACAGAACCAAGATAAAGAACAAATATTAAAGAACCGCGTACATTTTGTACAGGAACAAACAGAAAAGTTAATAAGTTTCTAGAATACTGAATGATACAGAAACACTCAGGAGAAGTAGGCTATATTATTTGAGCTGTAGACGTTAAATGAATTCCAATCAATGTACCACACAAATTAAATTAAATATTACAATTTAAAAGAACCCCACAGGTGCCAGGCAATAACCAGGTTTTTTTTTTTTTTTTTTTAAACAAATACTAAGAAATAATTTTTTTAAGAACAACAAATCCACAAAGGAAGCCGTCTTGTCTAACAGCAATGAACTCGAATGGAATACCGATCCATCTAACTGAGAGTCGCGAATTAGTCTAGTTTAAATTAAAGCAGTTCCTAAACTAAAAAGAAAAACACATATTAGATTTTAAAAAGGGCAAGTTACAAAAGAGGACCCGAGACTGTGTGGAGCAAATGATCTTGACTTTTGTAATTTACTGTTTTTTAACAATTGTAATTTACTGTTACTTCCAACCCAAACAACAGTACAAAAACCAACCGACTAGAATTCATTCTGTCGGTTCATTATTATGAAAAATTTGTTCCAAAACCTATGCAAAAATGCATTGCCCACAAGCTGCTTTCACAACTGAAGAAACTGATACAGATGTTTCAAAGCAGAGAAATGTTTTTTTTTTTTATGGCCAATATTGATTTTTTTTTCCAGATCATACCATCCATAATGCTGTACACTACGGTCTGCCAATAACACAAAAGATGCCTCGAGTATGAGATATAGAAAACTCAACCATTGCCTTTCGGCACGTTTTATTTTCGTTTTTCTTAAAAGAGCCTCTCATTGCAATTGTAAAAGGAATTTTGCTATCAGACCCTAAAACAATAGGAAATTTGAAAGATGTACAGCTAAGGTTATACAGTCCAAGCCACTTCAAAGGGAAAAAAACGTCTACTTCATGGCTGTTTCACTGTATTTAAGGGAAGGGCCAATTCCAGTTAAGAGTAAAGAGAACAAAAGATGCTGGTTCCTAATTATTTAACAGTGTCTTTCTGTCTATAATCTGCCATGGGTGTGAGGATGTGAGGATTTGGACTAGAAATGGAATTGGATTTTGAATACTGAACTACTTACCTTGCGAACTGACAGCTTTTGCCAATACTGTTGCTAAGCTTCTGATTTCTCTCAGCGTCTTGACTGTGTGCTTTTCATTTACTTTGTATAAACCCGAGCCAGTTGAGTAGTAAGATCTATTCATGTTTTGCTTGTCTAGATTTAACTATTGCCAAAAACTTTTTCTGATATCTGCTGTACTCCGATTTGGTTTTTAATGGTACTTTATGATGCAGGTGTAGCTTTTTATCTGCACCGTAAGTAACTGGGAATAAGGATGAGAGCCAAATGAATAATAATCTGTTTTTGCAGTTAGAGATCAAGCATTAGGACTCAGAAAGAGCCATCATGGCTTCCATTTTTATCCAATTTACGGTAATGAAATTCGTTTGATTTTCCTAAAGCAACTTTTTATTTGGTGCCAAATGAAGACTTTATTCATGAGGACGACAGCTCTGATATTGCAAAACAAAACTGGGGAAACTAGGAGGCAGAACTAAATTCGCTCCAACCAATGATGTACGGAACCACATAATGTGTCAAGTGCACTGGGGCACGGCATGCATTAAAGCATTGAAAATCTGAGGCCTATGAGCTAGGGGGATGAGATGTGGCCCTGTAGGCTGAATCATCCTGCCGTATATGAACCTTACACAACCCTCTGCCATTCCTGAGGAGAGAAAGATGGAACCAAAGGCACTGCGTAAGCTGGCTGCCTGGCAAACTGTGCAGCATGAATATAAATGTAATTGTTTCTGCCCCAACTTTACTCTGTAAATCTCTGCATTCAAATATGTTAAATATTCAGGAAAGGTCATATAAATATTTAATTTCATTACACAAAACCAAAATAGTACTTTAGCTTGTAATCAGAATGAATATTCCTTTTATTATCTCTCATTGAGAATGTTCCAATTTATTTTTAGAAACCCTGTCGTCATTCAATTTGCACCGCTATCTTGGATCTATTGGATTGGATTTTACGACAGTGAAGGAGTTTCAAAGAAAATTATAATAATTTAAAAAGGTGATGAATCCTTTCAGAAAAGTTTTGAATAGAGAGGCATTATTCTTCTCCTCAAATTACAAATTCTAACAACAACATCAATTTTTAAATCTCTATCTAGAACATTAAATTCAGACCTATAGCTAAGACTATAATATAAGCACCACCTGCATAGATACTGAACAAATTTAAATGCTTTTTTTATTCGAAACTATGAAATTTGTTCATTTTAAAAGGATAAGTTGTCTCTAAAGGATAAGTTGTGCTCCTTTAGATGTTTACACAAACAGAAGAATACTGTGTATCTTTTCTTACATTAAGAATGTCAAAAAGAATGATCAAATATAAACTATTAAACACATAAAAGCAGACTTAACAATGCATTCTTCGTACATCTACATAAAATGAGAAACAATTAAGTTATCTTTCTTACACCCCACACACACTGGGACTTTGAAATAGTAGAGGAAGGAAAGAAGAAGAAAAAAAAGAGCCTTACAGAATATCAACACATTGATTACCAATAATCCACCCCAACCCTTACGCACAAACTTGGCTGCTGAAAAAACAATCAATCACCTACACCAATGAATCAACCCAAGAAGCTTCTAAGTTGAATCGGATTCTATTTTTGCTCCTCCATCCAGCGTTAATCACAGCAACTCAGGAACCACAGTCTAGAGGCACCTGGTGCTGAATCTTATTATCATAATTTCCAGAAAATGCTTTTTTTCTGCCAACATACAATAAAAAATCAAACATCAACTGGTTTGATCAAACATTATTGATGGAAGAGACTGTATGTAAAAGCCATTAAGTAATGTCAAAAGACATAATATATCACTTCAGCCACAGAAATATAGCTCTGCTTTAAGTGACTTACCTGGCTGTCACACCCAGCTCTGAACTGAAGCAAATGATTGCTCTGACTAAAGAGAAAACAGCAGGGAGAATTCTGATCGTGTGCGATGAGTGACTCACTATAGGGAGGCGTGGAAGAGAGAGAGACGGGGGGAGAGAGAGAGAGAGAGAGAGAGAGAGTAGGGGGGACAGAGATGCTTAGAATAAGCACAGCGTGCTCGCTGACATCATCGCTTAAGAATGGATGCAGAGGAAACTATGGTAACCATTTTATCAACTAACGGTCAAGAGCTTTTAATTGTCTGAACAACTATGGGGCTCAAGCTATTAGACTTTGACATCCTCATGTAGAAATGCTGCAAAGGCTTAGACACTGCAAGGCAGCAGCAACAACATTGTATTAGATTTTATTATGAGGTGACATGAGAGAGGAACCAAAGCATAACTTCACCATTTTATCATTCAATTATTCAAAATGGTTATTCCACCAGAATTTATTATACATTATTATAGCATTTATTTCTAACACCTTTTTAAAGATATAGCCTTTTCAATATGATTTATCATCTTATTCAATGCTGACACTTACAGACCAATGCAACTATAATATAGATAATATGGTTGAAGGAAAAGTGTATTTACACCTCTAGGAATTCTAGTGATAGTCCACTAGTACTTTATGGAATCCATGTTATTTACTGTACAATATCATATCCCTAATTTATAACCATAGGTGAGGTGACCAGATTTGCTTCATTTTTAACATCCCAAATAAATCTGTATTCTTTAAAAGATACTAATAATTTAAACACAAATTTGTCAGTTTAAAAAGTGAAATACACTTGAGTGCGAGATGTAGCCTAACAATGTCACTTAGAACAATCCACCTATCTAATACTTAATTTACTCTGAACCGTGTTCATCGATTCCTTCAGTAAAACCAAGGTAATAAAACATAATTAATAACTTAAGATGTTTTTACACTATAATTTTGTCACAAATTAATCCAAATCTAATAATAAATCCCGTTATCCTAAGATTCACCACAAGTAGTTTTCCAAGTATTTTCTTTATAAATGAACTCTCGTGAGCCACACAACGCCAAAGTCCATTACACTTATGTTGGGGCACCATCTTTTATTAACAAAACAAAATTGCCAGTTTCGTTTTGTTCGGAATAAGGCGTCGACCGTAGGTTTACATTAGCTGGAAAGCTAAGTGAGAAAATGCTCGTCCTGTAGCTTCCTAGCTAAGGTCCGACTGACTTGATGGTAACATCAGATCTGGCTGTTTTTGTAATTAGTGTACTTAGAAATTGAATCCTGCGTTATTGTGTTAAATATACTATGACCAAGATTTCGTGATAGTACCAAACCACTAGCTAGCCCACTAAAATTACGCATATCGTCGGTATTGTTTCCGTATGTAGGTGGCTAAAGTAAATCGAAAGATACAACAGTTAGCCGTCCTAAAGGGAAACATTCGGAAGATTAGCAATACGCCCCAATCAAGCAACATGTGAATGCCGGTATTTAGTAATTTACAATTATTACTACAGCAGTGGCTAGATGTAATATGCCTGCATTTACAACGCCGGAAGTTAACATTAAAACAACTCAAAAATGGTGCAAAACTCGAGATTCCGTAAACATTAACATTACTGCTACTTCTATTACTTCACCTAATCTTCTGACTCCAGCCCGGATACATTTAGAAGCTTCCATTTAATCTTCTAAAACATAGCCGGTCAGATATTGTGTCAGGCATCATATTTTACTTAACTCCCGTCTTAATTAAGTGTGATCATTTTAAAACTCATACATACGAACACGCTTGGTAAAAAGAACGACCTGTCTTGCTTTTCATCAGAAATGTTATATTAATATTGCTACTTCACTTGCCATTTAGTTAAGTTTTCAAACTGAAGTTTGGAACTGTTGCTTGTTATCCAACGAGAAGGCTACTTAGCTAACTTTCCTGATTTCCTGAAAACTCAAATACGGTACTTCATACTGTGAAGTATGTCCGTGGTGTGTAGAGGTTAGTAGCAAACGATACATATTCGGTAATAATTATTCTTACTCGCTTTTTACCTTTTTTTCGACGCCTACGGAGACTTCCAATCGTTACCTATTAGTCCGATATAACGCAGGTTTATTAAAGACCCCTTTGCTCTTTTGAGTTAGACCAGCGTAATCGTAACTGAAGAGTCGATTTGAGTTATGTGTTTATTACTGAGGAATAAGTCGGTTCTAGTTTTGTCACCTACTGGTTAGATTCTAACAAACGTTTATACTTTATAATAAAACGTCCAGAATAGTTTTGATGATTTGATTATCTAAGTAGTTATAACAAATATTTGAAAAATAATTGTTCGTTATTGTGTTTGGTTAAACAAAAATTGCGTCAATGAAAGCTGTTGTAAATGTAGGTTCTGTAAATGTCACATACAAAGGGTGACTGTCTACTAAGTAACGTAAATTGCTGGAAGGTAATTGAACGGACAATATATATATAATTTCTTCCTGAATATGCTCAATATTTGCTTTTCTTCTCGTCATTTTGAATGTTATATGCAACAATTGCTTTATTATCCAATTTGTTAGTCAGTCACTGGTTTAGGGAGTGTACTAAAATTAAAACAAGAATATAATTTCTGAAAGAATGCTTAAATTATGTATGTATTCTGGACACTTTATAAAGGAGCCTACAAATCTATCAATAAAATTATGTAAAGAAAAGTAATTAAATCTACTGTGTGTTTTTATTCAAAAACCTCATTGATCAGAAAGTTTAGAACAAGTGTTTATTCTTTTTATTCTTTTAAGGGCTCCAAAGTAACAAGTTTGAAAGTAAATTCAATGCATCAAATGAGAAATATCTCTGGCCCAGAAAGTCACATTCTCTTGAGCTGCAAGTTCAGAACTCTTTTGGGATGATTTTAAAGGTTATTTAGTCAGTCTATAAATTGCCCATTATTGTCAAGTCAAATATTGATTATTGTATTGTTGTTAAGTATCTACAGGGATAAGACATTTTGAAAACAAATTATGAATATTCATTAACTAATAAGGTATTGGGCCACCGTTGGTCTTCAGAACAGATTAAGTCTTGGAAAACTGTTATACAAGTTTTGAACTATTTCTAGAGGGACTATTCTTCAAAAAGGAATTCCTCCAGTTCTTTGAAAAATTAAGAAATGTTAATCTACTCCACACTGTATGTTCCATAACTTCCCTTTAGGTTTCAAATAGGTTTATATCTGATAATTTGGGATGCCATGAAAGGTGTTTGACTTCATCCTAGTGTTCATGAAATCACTTTTGAATCCATATAGCTGTGTTATCGTCAAGTTAATTACTTAACTTGAGATCATACTGAATCCATTGCTAAGCATTAACAATGTGCTATCTCTCTCTTTCGAGCTATAATTTGAGGCATCCTGCAGGACTGCATCAGCTCTCACCACAGCAACCAATCCTGAAGACTGGACCCCAGCCACCTGACCCCCCACACCCACCTCCAGATATCTCAATGTTTTGGATTTTCCCTCAACTCCTCTCCTGGAAGGCAGGACACACTATGGAAATTAGAGTCTTTAATTTAGCTCCTAGTGCCGGCCAGCAGAGGATGGGCTCCCCCTTTAAGCTGGGTTCCTCTCAAGGTTTCTTCCTGCCAGCTTAGGGAGTTTTTCCTTGCCACAGTTGCCACTGGCAGGCTTTTGGGGCTGGGTCAGGCCTGGGAAATACTGTATTGCCCTTTATTTTAAAACATCTTTGTGATATGGAAACATGTGAAAAGTGCTTTATAAAAATAAATTGATTGATTTATTGATGGATTATCGTCTTGGAATGTAGAAACAATGTTTGCACCACAAGGTTCACCTGGTCTCTTTAAATGACATCATCTTTGTGGCAGTACAAAGCAGAGTTATAATCACACCCAATGACTTACACAAGATATCTGCCAATATGATTATATGTCAAATAAATATACATTACTGCCATGTTTAACAGTTAGGAACCTGCAATGTGCGTTAAAGTCTTTCATTGGCTTTCTCCGAACAGAAACTTGTCCAGATGTAGGAAAAAGGGTAAAAGACAACTCATCAGACCAAATTGCTGTCTTGCATCGGTCAGAAGTCCAGGTTCTAAACGGCAGCCCTACTTAAATTTTTGTGTTTTTGTTGAGACTAGGCCCCAGGGTATAGATTCAGTTCCCTGGTCATTTTTGTAGCCGATGTTTTGTAGTTTTTAGCAATTATCCAGCCAAGTGTTTGTTTATCCCTGTGAGCTTTGACTAGCTTTGACCTAGGTGAGCTTTGACTAGTGAACATTGTTCCTCTTTCCTGATGCAGTTTTTTTCTTGTATGGCTGTGATGGTTTTTGACACTGTTCCCCCTGACACATTTCATTTTTAGCTTTAATTTTTGTGACGGATGAACATGCATCTTGCTTTAGAATCTCAAATTTTAATGTGTTGATTTTAAGACATCTTTTATAATGGAAACACAATTCTTTTAAATTGTGATTTGGTTACTTTCATGTGTTCCTATAACTTTGTCTACCACTTGCACAAATAAATATATATCAGATGTGTGTGGATATAATTAGTCAATAAGGTCTAAAACCATGGTTATTAGAAAAAGTTAATATTGACCATATTCAACTTTTGAGCCTTCAAAAATTACCTTAAACTCCCATATCTGCTCTAACCTTGTCAATCAAACTATGATTGTTTAATCTAGCATGGATGTCAGCTACTAACAGATGACGTCAATTAAAATTCCGAAGGTATTTTAAATCTTTGGCTGGTCCACTTTATTGAGTTTTCAAAAACCTTGTCATTGGAAAGATTTTGAAGTATAACTGGAATTCTCTAACAAAGCGGCCTATCCAAGCACATCACAGGTTTCAGAGCGTAGAAAGTGCAATGCAGAACACAACATAGCGAGCTAATATCCGATGACTAAAACAAAATATCACAGCTTTTGTCAAAAATGAATTGCTTGCGTTTAAAGATTTAAAGGTAGACTTAATTGAAAGGATATGTAAGTTATAAATATTAAAGGGTTTACAAATCTGTACAGTACATAGTTATCTAGCAAAGTCGCTCGTTGGTGGCATGAGTAGAATCCATGAATGTACTGACTCATTCCAACTTTGCAGGGAGGTCTAGAGTAGACCCATCAACATCAAACAAATCATCTGTCTGTTTTAACAACCTAAGTTCGATCCTCAGCTAGGGTGGGTGGAGCCCTGACCTCAACCCTATCGAATACCTTTGGGATGAACTAGAACGAAGATTGCGGGCCAGGCCCTCTCGTCCAACATCAGTGTCTGACCTCACAAATGCTCTTCTGTAAGAATGGGCAAAAAACTCCAACAGACACACTCCAAAATCTTGTAGAAAGCCTTCCCAGAAGAGTGGAAGCTATTATAGCTGCAAAGGGGGGACCAACTCGATATTAATGCCTATGGATTTAGAATGGGATATCATAAAAGCTCCTGTAGGTGTCCCAATACTTTTGTCCATATAGTGTACATATTATATATATATTAATCAACCCCTTCTCTGGCATTCTCTGTGTTCCATTTGTTTACATTATATTTATTTGCTTAGCAGATGCCTCCCCAAAATGAAATTTTACACCTAAGTTTTTTTTTACACATTTTTACAAGTTGCTAAATACCTGTCCCAGGAGGAGAAATCAGATCCTCTCTTTGGAATGCCGAAACCTCCCGTAGCTTAATTGCTATGCCACTTGCAGTCTTTCCTAGCTCAGAAAATTGTGATGGTTGTGATGTAATGA
Source organism: Hiodon alosoides (assembly GCA_025775065.1). Classification (NCBI taxonomy): domain Eukaryota; kingdom Metazoa; phylum Chordata; class Actinopteri; order Hiodontiformes; family Hiodontidae; genus Hiodon; species Hiodon alosoides. Next base: position 18,034 of record JAOYSI010072496.1, read on the forward strand.
GACCATATCTTTTGGAAATGTATTGATTTTGTATTTCTTTGATTACATCATCTGTATCATCAGACACTTCTTAAGCAAAGTTGGTTGTTGACGTAGTTTGGTGCCATGACATAGAGTATTCTACTCTTAAGCATGAATTTATGACAAAGCATCATATGTGTCAAATGTGATTACTCTTTTGTAAAATAAATTAGCAGAAGAACCATTTAAACTCTGCTGGTTAATTTATTAATAATTTGCCTCAATCTGGACCAACACTTTTCTTTTGTGACCATTATGAGCGGCTATGAGGGTATATTGATGGGACACATAATGATGATAAATTATGCAATGTGTTGCATTCAGAAGTTCTATAATGAGAATTTTAACAAGACATGTTGACTTTTACTAGCCTTTTAGCTACTGTAGGTTTCTAAAGAGCATGTTTATTTTGTCTCTGGACTGAATTGTTACTAAGGGGCTCCAGGCGCTTTTTGTTGACACAGGTTTTGTTGTGGACTTTGTTCTGATTCATGCCTCTGCAAGTAAATTAGATTTTAAGGATAACCTGTAGTTCAATGTTTAATTCATAAATGGCCAGGCAGCAGTTGCCTCTTAAGGCAAAAGTTTTATTTTGAAAAAGCAACCCATTTCAAGATATATTTATGGGTATCTAATAATTATTGGTCTGAATCTTTGCAGTACTTTCAGATTTCAGCTTTTGTCAACTGTTTGAAGTGCAGAATTAATTATTGTATTCTTAAATGCTTTTTCTGAGGCTTTATTTATGCACTTTCATATTGCTATACAATGGCATAATTGCTGCAGAAAATGACACACAGAACGAACAAAGTGTTTAACACTCAAAGCTAATTTAGCAGTCAATCAAGTGCAGTGTGAGTTTATTAAGTTATAAGAGACCCATTGTTTGTTTTAGTGTGTTTAATCATGAAATCATCAAAATTGTAGAGCCAATTATAGAGCCAATTACTTATTTTTCTATTTATACATAATAAAAAATATATTTTTCCATGTATAAAATATGCATGTGTGTGTGTGTGTGTGTGTGTGTGTGTGTGTGTGTGTGTGTGTGTGTGTGTGTGTGTATGTATGCGTGTATGCGTGTGTGAATGAAAAAATTCTACTTTTTGAGTTTTTTAATATATAAACAACATTTTATTGTGTTTCAGTATTAATAAAATGAAGACGGAGTAAAGTACATATTATCTGGAATTTTACAGCTTAGATATTCTCTGAAAAGTCTATTATGAATTATGAATGAGACAAAACTGTCAAGAAGATTCACCCCCTCTGTGTCTGAAAGGAGTGAAATAAGGGGTAATTTTCCAATCCAGACAAAAGAAACCGCCTATACAGAAAAGATTTTTCACTGACCTGCTGGATAGCTGCCTCAGTAACAACGCTTCAGTAGTTCTGATTTTTGTCCCAAAAAGGCAACTTCTTTTCTGCATATTGGTATTACAGTTCATTAGAATTATCTGTGCTTTGGCAGGACACATCTTTATTTTTGGTTCTGGCTCCCAGGCCCAGCTTCAGGGCGACTCTGCTCCTTCAGGGGAGGTCCTCCGATGCTACCACACGCTTCCATCCGATCTTGTTCCATCTTCAGAACCAGCGCCATGTTGGTAATGGGCCAAATCTGCTTTGTGTTTGATCGTGTTAGAGGTGGCTGCAAGGTGGCAGAGTTTGGAATATTTTTCATGTAAAGATCTCAGCAGGACAAGGGCATTGGAAGTTTGGATTAAAGAATCCAAAAATTGCACGATTAATGAAAATGTATCTAGTTTCAAATTTTCTTAAAAATTAGTATTTGCTCTATTTTATGGGTGGCATTACATTCTGGGAAATGCAAAATTAATTAATTATTCTGTACTACACTGGCTCCATCTTGTGGCTGAACCTACTACATGCTTAGAACTAGAATCAGGTTTAATGATAAATTGTGGTAAAAAATTACTGTCATTTTTTTCCCTCCCTTCCTTTTTTATAATAAAACAAATGAGGTTACATCCTAAAGGCAGGTTTTATATTTCTTTCACATCTCGATATTGTCAGTAAGAATCACCAGGCAGGTGCACATCAGATGAGACACTCAATGAGGCAAGACTAATTTAGCTCACAAATCTGTTTTCTTCTTATTTATTTTTTTGCTTGCATTTATCTGTAAAGGCTACATGAAGTTAATACGCTCTGTTTACAATGACCAGCAATAAGCAACATATTCATTTACAAAACTTTCAGATTATATTTTACGGCTAGATCATGTTGATGTTATAATGCTTTACCATGCCATAAATTTGTTATACATGTTTATATTGTTGCTAGTCTGCAGTGAAGTTTTATCCATCCTGAGTGATAAAATGGGTGGTTTTAGTTACCAAGTGTATTAAGTGTTAAAATGGATTTTAAAATAGATTTTTATATAGTATATTTTTTTACCTGACTGAGGGTGATGCCGTTGTTTTGTGTACAGTCCCGGGTATAGTAGAGCTGTTGAGGGGTTGTAAACTTTGTTTTATTCAGATTTAAATTGTGTTAAAGTGCCAAAAAGTCTTACTGGCTGTATCTGTGAATTTAGGAGACAATTAAATAAAAAAGCATGAAAACTCTCTGTAAGGTGGAAGTTGAATCTAGTATGTACCAGAGACATTGTTACCATGAGACATGATACCACCAGAACAAGAAGTGAAACTTGATGAAGGGGTTACTTATGAATACTCCGTCACAGCCTCTGAACCCAGCCTCTGAGAAACGTTTTTGTAAATGTCCATAGGTGATTTCTTGTTTTTTACATGAACAAGGTACGCTGACTGAAACTGACTGCATCATTTGAGGAACTAATCCTTGATTAAATAGTATAAACAAAAACAGTACGGGACTGAAATAAACTAACCTTGTTGGGGAAAACCCTGCTGGCCCTTTTAAAGTACACTGTTAGTGTAACCACACTCAGGTGGTCCGTTTGCAGTTTGGCGATCCATCTTGCCAGCCCTGAACATGTCCCCAGGGCCTGAGGATGTGTCTCTAGTCTGCTTGTCACTCTGCTTAATTAGCAAAGGGTTGAAACTGTTACTGAGTTCAGAAAACAATTTCCACCTTCAGATTGGTTGCCCGTTCCTTTTGGGGAAGTTTAGATTTAGTTCCCTATTCATCAGACCTTTTAATGTTTCCTGTTAAACTTAAAACATACTGCAACAATACAGTCACGTGAATGTTATTTTTATGCCAAAGATCATTGGAAAATTTCCTGGTAGTACGTTGGAAGGTCCCTTTAGAGAATTGATATCACCAAATACAGGGGGTGAAATAAGTGTTGAACACGTCACCATTTTTCTCAGTAAATATATTTCCAAAGGTGCTATTGACATGAAATTTTCACCAGATGTTGGT
>JAOYSI010072497.1:0-13290 GCA_025775065.1 Hiodon alosoides
ACGTCCACCTGGAGTCAAAGACAATAGTATGGATAGTTCCTCGAGCTAAAGACATTGGCTCAACCATCGTTTTTTTTCGTCTACAAAGATGTTTTAGTGACCCAAGTATGATTCCTGGCTAGGGTGGTGCTGCTTGTTTAAGTTGTGAGTAAAAGCCCAGGGGCCTGTGGGGGTTGAGTAGGGTTGGTTACACTCACTTTTCACACTTCCCCTGTAGCAGGAAGTAGCCACTGAGGCAGCTTTCACACTTATCCCCAACACTGTTGTTCTGACAGCTCACACAAACTGCGTTGTCCTCCGTAGGGCCCTCCGTCACCCATTGTGAAACCTATCGAGAGAGAGAGCTGGGTTAACGCTACACAGATAAACAAACTGCACGCTTCGGTTCACTGATCCTGCCACCGCTGCCGAGATGAGCAGGGAACTAACAGTCATCCGACGCTGGCAGGGGGTGGCGAGCGACAGCTAACACTGAGAGCAGAGACAACACTGGCACCTATTGCCGGGATACTGAATAGGAGAGGCGGACTGGCACTCCCCCATATGGTGGATAGAGAGGAAACAAACACATGCAGAGAGAGCCGGTAGCACTGACACAGGAACCCCCACCCTCCCTCTGCCCTGCTCGGTCCCTGGCTGACACTGCTTACACTGTCAGGGTCCAGGGGGTAGTCGCTGGAGTGATCCAGCGCCCTCTTGTGCTCCTCGCGGGAGAGGCAGACAGCGCTGTTACCCCGGCAGAACTCTCGGCACGGCCGGCAAGTCCCTCCGCCAATCGCCGAGCCGACAAACAGCGGTTTGCACTTCTCACAGTGGTGACCCTGTAAAGGGTAAGGGTTATGCGCACTGGGATATTACTAAACACGGAGGGGTTCATTTCAGAGAGAAAGTTACTACAGCAGACCTTTCACACAAACCCTAAGTCAGTATTCCACACCTTTCTGGAAATCTTTAACATTTCTCTTTCAATCCCCCTTCACCCATACAACAACCGTGACAAATGCCCAGTGCTGACCTTTCATACGGATTCTGTCTCATTCCCCTACCACACCTTTACCACCCGCTCACCATAGTGTTGTTGTGGCACTCCAGACAGACGTCAGGCTGCGAGACCCCGGCGCAGTTGCTGTGCTTGTTACAGCGACACTGGGAGGAGCAGTTCTCTCCCACAAAGCCAAAGTGACACTGGCAGACGCCCGGGGAGACGCAGGTCCCGTTCACACAGCCCTGTGCGCACACCGGCTCACACTGCCCCGACACCCTGGGAGAAGGAGAGGAGGGACACTGAGCTACACGACGGCAGCCTCCATCTTCACTTCCGGGGCTCCTCCGTTTGTAGGCCGATCAGTGGAGCCTTTCCCACCACAAGCCCCGTTCTTGTGTCACAGGCCCAACCAGCACGTTTACCATCTTTAAAAGGAAGGTTTATAGAGCACTGTGATTGCAGAATGCTATCCAGGGCCCTCACCCAGTTTCTCATACAAAGGTTATCATCAGGCCAATTACGCCAGAGCCTTCAACTACTTTCTCACACAGCCCCTGCATACAACGCTTATCAGACATATTAGGGGCAAAGTGGGGGTGAGGACTGCACTCAAACCTCTCTGTCACACAACAGGACACCACAGGTTATGTTAGGAATGTTATAATTATATTTTCATGTATAATATGATACTAGTGGTAATTTAGGACGGTGCATGTTTAAGAGGAGATTAAGAAAAGGTGGTACAGGTCCAGAACAAGTTTATGTCGAAAACGACACGGCTCCACGAGTAGCCGCTCTGACATGTGTTGTGAAGGTAAGGGTGACTGGCACCTGCTCAGAACGTAGCCACTTCTGCAGGTGCAGTGGTAGCCCTGGGGAAGGTCGTGGCAATCCTGTGTGCTGTTGCAGTGGTGGTGTCCGTTGGCGCACTCGTCCTCCTCCGGGCAGTGCAGGAAGGACCAGCTGTTGTTCCAAAGAGGGCACACCTCGTCACTCACGCCTGAAGGAGGGAGGGAGGGAGGGAGGGAGACATTGTGAAACTGGACAGACTTCAATACACAGCTACTATATCACAGTAAATACACCCTGCCACGTTCACCATTTACATGTTTTTGTTTTGTTACTGTGCCTTTTATCTGAGACTTGCCCCACAACGTTCGGTCCCTCACCTTCCAAGCCTCCCTGCTGGCAGCGCCCTGCCCCGTTGCCCTCCCGGGTGGCACACCAGCCGCACTGTGGCCGGGCAATGCACTGGGAGCACTGGGTGAGCTGGGAGCACTGGGGAGAACAGGAATCTCCCCCAGTAAGCAGACGCCCACACTGGCCTGCCTCACAGCGAAGTGGCACAAAGGATGGGCTCATACACTGAGAGAGGGATAGAGAGAGAGAAAGAATTGGAAAGCCAGGAAAAACTAAGGCTGCACAACCAAAACTTTGAAAAAGGTTTATGTGAAACATCTATTAAATATTACGGATATCTGAGCCCTCCTACCTGCTGCAGGGCCACGCTCCACACACAGTGCTGCCAGCCTCCATCGGACCCCCGGGAGCCAAGGCACAGGCTGCAGGTGGTGAGCTGGTGGCAGGGGGGTGGGCAGGGCAGCGGGGGCGATGACTCCACCTGCATGGGGGACACGTTGAGCAGGGCGTAGCTGAAGCAGGTCCAGTCATAGGTGGGGTTCACACTCAGGATGCGCCGGGTCTCACCTGGGGACACACAACAGGGTGAGAAGCACTCGCGGCCGAGGCCGGCTCGGGGGGGGTGGACTAACACGTGATCACTGCAGCCGCTCACCCGTGCGTTTGAACTGCCGGGTCCACATGCACTTGCCCGAGGCAGTGCACTTGGGGCAGTCGGACGCCTCGCAGCTGGTCTCCGTGCAGTTGCTGGAGAGGAAGATCTCCCGCTGGTTGATGCGGCAGTCGTGCTCCGAGGTGCAGCTGACGGAGCTGCTGATGCAGGCGCCCTCCGGGCAGTTGGTGCACCACTTACAGCGCAGCGCCGACTGAGGGGGGGAGGACGGACGGTGGAGAGTGGGAGTCAGGACAAAGGCGCCCACGCGACGCTGTGCTACGGCGGCGGAGAGACGGCAGCTGCGTTACCAGCGCAGGGTTGGAGAGGGTCTTGGGGTGACGGGCGAGGCACTCGCTGCAGGTCTTGAGTCTTCGACACTGGTCCGGGAGGCGAGGGGTGGGGGAACAGGGGGACTGACCGATCACGCAGCCCAACCTAGGCGAGAGGAGACACTCTGGAACATCCTGGCCGGGCTCCGAACACAACGCAGCGCATGGTGACGAGCCACCTTTTTCGACCCGACCGCGTACCTCTCAGCCGTGTCGGAGGAGGCACAGCCGCCTCTGCACCAAACACAGCTGCCCGTGGTGGTGTTGCAGGCCTCGGGGGTGGGCAGCAGAGCGCAGGGATCGCCGGGCAGGGTGAGGGTGAGCAGACGCCCCAACGTCACCCCGTTGAACCCCCCTGACAGGAACAGGCGTCCCTCCCACCCAGCCATGGCCAGAGAAACTGACCTGTTCACTGGCTCACCTAGGGCTGAGGCTACACAGGGGAATCAGTGTGTTAGAGTATTAACCAAGATAGCGGGAATGCCTTCCCCCGTCACTTACCGCGTTAGTTAAGTTAAGGAACCGACAATTAACGTGACAGCACTTAATCTACAAGTATCAACACTGTGGGGTCTTTGTCTCTTTATGTACTAAGTCGACATGGAAGTAGGTGGGATCTCCTCCGCTGTACAGCTTGAATGTTCTCGGGAAGCTGTCTGGGGCAGCGCGAGAGGCTGGCTGGATTACCTGGCTGGATCCAGGTGTTGCAGTTGATCTGGTAGAGCGACACCGTGTTGCTGTAATCCTCGTCCTCCGTCCGCCCCCCGACGATCACCATGGTGTCCCTCAGCAGTGCAGCCGCGTGGAAGAAGCGCGACGGAGGCTAGGGTGAGCGAGGGCGGCCCGTCAGGGAGAGGCACTCGGGAGTCGGATTTTTAAACGCGAGGGTGCAAGTGCTTTAAGGCTGTACCTTGTTTCCCTGGGAAGGGACCAGCAGGGACCAGGTGAGGTTGGGGTAGTAGAGGCTGTAGAGTTCCCCGGAGGGCTCCACCGTCTCCACGTGGAAACGGTAGCCCCCAAACACATACACAGCATCTGTCTGCTCGTGGTACACGGCGGAGTGGCCATAAAGCCCTGAGGCGGAAATAAGAACGCGGGTCATTTCGGGGGAGGGGGTTAAATAATATATCAAAATCAGTGGAAGGGGCACCGTTTGGGCATCGTACCTGTGGGGGGTGTCCCAGCGTGTGGGGCTACAATCCAGTTGCCGGACTCCAGGTTGAACTCCAGCAAGTGATGGTTGAAGCCATTTTCAGGGGAATAACCCCCAATCAGGAGAACGGAGACGCTGCGGCGCACTGTGAGCGTGTGACCAGCCACTGGGGGCAGCACTGAGCTCTGAAGAAAAAAACAAAACAGGAAGTGAAGTGACGTCGCCGATTATAAACAGAGAGGGGGGGCAGACAGACAGATTTGACCATCAGCCTCTCGCCATTTCTCCCACCTCGTATTCCTTCCACACCAGGCTGCTCAGATTGAGGCTCCATGTATCCATGGCGACACCATTCTGTGTGACTCCGCCCACCACCAGCATCATGTTGTGAGTGGCACCCTGGACTCCTGCCAGAGTGTTTTGGTTTACTAGTAGGGCAGATGCATGGTGATAGCGAGGACTGGGAGTTGACCCTTCCTCCACTATGCTGGTCAGCATCTGAGTCCAGCGTCGCTCGGTCACAGAATACCTATTACAATAAATCGCTTATATAGTTAGAAATGGGGAAATGCATATCATGGTGAAATGTTATTTAAAAACCACTATGAACTCACTCTATCAAAATAAAAGAGCAGTGGAATTTAGTTAATTTGACAACTAAATGTCAATTTGAGCCCCGCTGATAAACGCAAAGAAAATAATTGGAATAATGTCCAGTTTGTACTCAATTATATTTCTTATCATGATGGTGATTAAAGTTAAAAGCATCACTTGTAGCACTACTAGGGCAGTCTTCCCCATTAACTGCATTTCGTTAAAACCACCATTTATAATCATTTTTAGTGCCAAGCGCTGTTCTGGAAGTAATCAATTACTTTAATGAGTTTATCCAGCGACAGCCTGTTACACTTAAAGGTTCATGTGTGCTTGAAGAATGTGACACTTCAGTCAGCTATGGGCCATCCACCCGTTTTTATCAACCGATTGAAAAGCCGGTGACTGTACAACAAAGGTCCATGTCTGTTCTCTGTCTGTTACTTCACACCTGTAGACATTTCCCAGAATGCCGTCAGAGAGAGAGAGGCCCCCGTACATCCAGAGCGTCCCGTGGGGGCAGGAGACCAGGGAATGGCCCATTCTGTGCAGGAACCTGTGGGCTTGGTTCTGGGGGAGGGGGGGGGGGGGAGAGAAATAGGGTGAGACACACATGGTGAAAAGGCATGATCATAACCGATTAAGTCAGAGCTTTTCCATCTGTCCTTACGGCAGTGAGCTGTGTATCCAGCAGAGTCTCCCACACCAGGCTGCTGGAGTCCACAGGCGAGGAGCAGTCAGAGCCAGCCCAGCCCTCCGAGCACAAGCACACGCCCAGGGACTGCAACACAAACACACACTGTTGAGCAAACGCATTACAAAGCGACAAACCAGTCAAAACAGACTTCGGACGCGACTATTAAACTCAATAGGCATCGATGAAACAATTTACCCTACAACACGCAATTAAACATCAACGCACTAATGATACAATTTTCACGACCTTTGTACAATACAACAACGAAACAAAAAACCTCCCCGTAAACACCGATCGCCCAGCTCGCCCCTTTTCCTCTCTCACCGTGTTGCACTTCCCTCGCCCTTCCAAGACCCCGCAATCCCCCGGACACAGGGCCTTGTCGCAGTGGGGCCCCCCGTAGCCTTTGGGACACAGGCACAGGCCCCCGCGGCACTCCGCCCTCCCTTGGCAAGGGGCCTCGCCCTCAGCCACCCCGGCTCTGCAGCGCCGCACCCAGAAAGAGGCGTTGAAGCCCTGAGGTGGGCCAGAAGAGACATTGGCCTCGAAGTACACAGAGATCACTCCTGCAGGGGATCAGAGGACGAAACGAGCGTTGGTTTAAGGAGAGAGAGCATCGCTGGTTCAGATTAACTACATTAGCATAAGACTTAGGATGAGAGGGGAAAAACAACATTGCTAACTTAATTTAATTCATTTTCCCATTCTTCGGCATTCAGCAGATGCTCTTATCCAGAGCGACGTACGACTTGAAAGTCAACAACAATACCTGAAGTGGCCTCCACTGTGATTGGATGAGTACGGGTGGTCCCACAGAAAGCCCCAATCAGGTTGTGATCCGAGTGCACCACGCCGTTGCTGAGAAATCTGGGCAGGCCATCAAAAACGTACACATAGGAGGTCTGTGAAAGAGGAGTGACGATTCAGATGGTGATGCATTCCCACACCTGACAAAGTCACTGCAACGCAGGCTATTTCAGCGTGGTTGTGGGGTGGTGCAAAGGGGAACCGGGTGGTAATGCAGACGCCCCCCCTTCGTTTGCCAGGCTGGTCGCAGCTGCAGCGGCGTACTCACGGTACATGGCGTCTGGGAGTCTGGGTGTAACATGAGCGCCACAGGAGGGCACAGCTTTCCCGGCAGACAGGGCGTCAGGTCCTCAGACACAGAGAGCACCCACAGGCAGTGGGACAGACCCTCCTGGCCCCCAGCCCCGCTCCGCCAGCCCAGTGAGGAGGAGAGGGGCGGAGGCTGGGATGGGGAGGACAGGAGCACCGAACGCCCCTGGCATTGACGGAAACAGGTGCCATTGTTCCTGAGGGAGAGCGAGACTCAAAGGTCAACACAGGCTGGACAGGGTACTGTTAGACGCAGAGTGTATTATACTATATACAGAGTGTATAAATACTATAACTTTCTCCCATATGCAATGTTGATGTATCCCATGGTAAATTCTCATTCTGAATAGCAAATTCTGCTATTCTGAAACAGTACACGTCAAAGCCTTTTCTTTCATATACAGATAACTACCTTCAACTACAACTTACAATTAATTTAGCAAAATTAAAACACTTTGAAAGTGTTATTCCTTAAACTTTTGCTTCACTTCCAACCTTAGTTCTGCATACGATAGTTGATCATTATAGAACACACACATCCCTTTCATACAGACAGAAATCACTGACCTGGGGTCCCCATAATATCCTGTCAGGCAGCTGTCGCAGTGTGGGCCCTGGGTGTTGTGGGTGCAGTAGCAGAGGCCCGTCTGGTTGTGGCAGTAGCCTTGCAGGGGGTCCCCATGCCCATTACACTGACAGGGCACACAGCCTTCACCCCCGGCCACGGCTGTGCCGAAACTGCCAGGTCTGCACAACTCACAATGCAGCCCCGTGGTCCAATCTGAGCGAGCGGGAGAAGGAGAGGAACACTCGTCATGGTGATTACGGTCATGGTCACTGGCCAGGGAGAGGTGAAAGGCGAGCGTCTACCCTCGTGTAATGTAGGGACAGGGCAGCTTAAAGGTTGATTTTTACGGTAGAGTGTTGAACACTGTTCAAAAAAGTTCACATATTACATACATTTCCCGTTTAACATACAAGCACAATCCTAACAGCAACTCACAGTGTCACAAACGGTCAAGGATTAAACCACTCGGAAACAGAAAGACAGACCGGACCCCAGACTCACCCTGGCAGTGGTCACAGTACCCAGGCGCTATGTCACAGGTGCTGTGGAAATTGCAGCCACAGTCCACGTCACACTCCACCCCGCTCAGAACCAGGGTGGACCGGTCGGAGGTCCAGCCCAATGCGCACTCACACTCATACTGCGGGCTGCCGCTGCACTGGCCCTCCCGACACTCATTGTAACACCTGGGACGGGGGGCACATAATATTACGCTGGTTATCAACACTGGACTGCTTTGACTGAGGCCACTAACTGTACACTGTTACCGTATTTAATACTGTAACAGCAAGGATTCTAGCAAAACCGCTGATATACTGTCTGGAGACATGAATGGTAAGGTATGAAGCTGTGTGTGACCAGGAATTCATAACCCCAAGGTCAGACTTCAGCATCCCATATGCTCCCCCCATGGCCACGCCCACTATTCTACTGTCCAATCAGGGAGACTCACGTCTGGTTGCAGTGCAGCACCCCGTCGCCAGTGAAGCCTCTCTCACAGTGGCACTCGTACGCGGTGGGAGTGTTGACGCAGGTGGCGTAAGGGTGGCAGTTGTGCAGGCCCAGACGGCACTCCTCCACGTCCGGGCAAGAGGGGTAGGACCACACCGCCTCCTTCTCGACCTCCACCATGCCCTCCAAGTGCTCCAACTCCATCTCCGTCACGCGTGGAGGGGCGGATGTCTGTGGCTCAGGGCTGCAGGAGGATTTTGTTATGATGCAGATGGTTATGCAGTCCAACTGAAGTTCACTCCATAAGCCATTTTATTTGAAGCACACTTGCAGATTAAAGCTTTAAGGGTTGATTACATGGTTATGGACATGGCAGACCCACCCGATATGGTGGACTTAAACGTAAACGCTGCTGATTCACCTGGAAGCTCTTGCATCAGCCACAGCCACGCTGCAGTTGAAGGCGGAGTCATCACTAAGCCCCGCCCAATCTCCACGCAGACACCTGAGCAGAAGAGAGTGACAGCAGGAGGATGAGCCGAGGTCTCGGAGACTAAATGTCCAGAGACTTCTGTAGGGAGCTGACGGCGACGCAGAGCGCGGTTCAATGCCAATGAGAACCTCCGTGGGCGAACATGAGAGCCGTGTGCTCGTCGGTCAGACCCGACCCGCTGTCTCACCTGCCGATGGTGGGGTTGTTATAGTCTCCGCACCAGCCACACTGGAAGGTCTGCAGGCATTCTGAGCAGGTGGACAAGGCTGAACACTGCTTGCACTGAGGCACAGAGTGAACGCTGAGTGTGAGAGAGAGAGAGAGAGAGAGAGAGAGAGAGAGTGGGACAGAGGCAGGTCATTCGCACAGCCTGAAAAACTCGAGATGGTGCTAAAAAAAACCAAAGGATCCAGAAGATAAATAACAAAGTATTGGCTGATGGAAAAAAAAAGACAAGACAGCCCCAGGCTGAATACAGAACATAAGCAGAAGTAACCTCATAAAGGCTGATTCTAATCAGCAAGTTTCAAATCATTGCTGGGACATGCTTTATTGATGGTATAGGAGAAAACGGCCGTTTCACCAGCCATGGAGGACCCCGGTTTTTCCTACCTGTCATACCAATCCCGACACTCCCCATAGGGGTATTTAGTGAGGTAGGCAGCGAAGTAGAAACAGGCCTGGGCAGACTCACACCAGGCACACTGGCTGGAGTTGGACAGACACTCCCCACAAGTCTTTCTCCTGTGAGAATTAGAGGAGTTTCGAGTTTCCACGCTCGCCGAGCTGTCACAGAGCAGATTTTCCCGATTGAGGAGGGGGTACAAAAACCAGGGAGGCTTGAAGGCGGCCACTCACTGGTTGCACACTTTGGGACACCCGGCGGGGTCACGGATGGACCCTTCCAGCCTCCCCCGACGACTGCACTGATAGTCGCCTTTTTTGCTGGAGCTGATCTGCCATTCGCAGTATGGATCCTAGTCAGGGTTGAGAAGGTCAGATAGGGTCAGACACTGTGACAGTATACTACCAACTAAAGGGGGGGTAGAAACCAAACTAAATCAGTCTGCTGATGAACTGAAACCCACTGCGACAGTCTAACTGGGTGGTAAAGCATCGATTAAGCAGCCGATGCAATGATGTTCCTGAAACCATACGCGGCTGCTCTGAAGCATCCGCTCGACTCAAGTGTAACTAGACAGCGCCCCCTGGTGTACCTGTGCACAGGCGGTGCAGTCCCTGTAGTCCTCGCACAGGATGCAGTGCTGCGGGGCAATCAGCAGATGGCGCTCTGCCTGGCCCTGGAGCTCCTGACAGGGCTCCAGGGAGGTGTTTCCCCGAGACAGACAGCGGTTCTGAGGGGGGCACCAGCCGCAGGACTGGTCGGACAGGCAAGCCAGGCACGAGCGGTACTCGGAGCAGAAGCTCGAGCGGTAGGGTTCCAGGAACAGGAAGGAGATCTCCTGCAGTCAAGAGTCAACACAGGGTTGGGAGATAAGTATCTGGGATGCCAAGGACAATGGGCCCCCTCTTTACTATGCAAAATGTAACACGGTCTAGTATAATAAACATAGCAATCCAGTACAGATGAAAGAGCAAGCTATATTTGCTAGATAAATCATTTCCACCTCTGGGGACTGCAGGTCACAAAAGCAGGATGCGATGAGCTCCACAACAGCATAGTCGGCGATGGGGCTACTTACACTGCCCCCTGGCAGCGCGGTCCGATTCCAGGTGAGGGCCATCTCGCTGGTGTGTCCCGAGCCCGAGTTGTTGAGGTAACCCTCCGCCTCCACCAGGTAGCGGTTTCCCCGGGTCAGGTTCTGGAACATACGACCCCCGCCAGGCCTGGCCAGGAGACGGCTTTCCTTCTCCTGCTGAGCAGCCCAGCGCCCGACCAGCTCCGACTGAGTAGGCACAGGAAAGAGGCGAACGAAGGCCGTCTGTGTCCAACTCGTTGACCAACTGGAAAACTTTGTAGACACTTTGTAGGCCGACAGGCTATAAACAGGTCCGGCAGCCTGGCAGCATGCCTGACAGTACATTTTTGCTCACCAGTTTTAGGGAGTTGGGCCCGGTGGCCATGCGGGCAGTGAAATGGAGCCTCTGTATTCGGGCCCACATGGAGACGGTCTCCTGTGGAGGTGGCGCAGGGGGAGGGGCGCCCCACAAGGGATGGATGAAACCTCGAAACTGCAGGGTGACGTCCATCTCCGTGGACGGGCTAAGAGTGATGGAGGTACTGCGCAGGATGGACACCTGGGAGGTATCAAAACAGCGACAGAGGGAGAACGGGCTCAGCGGTCACCGCGAAACGGCGACAGAGGGAGAACGGGCTCAGCGGTCACCGTGAAACGGCGACAGAGGGAGAACGGGCTCAGCGGTCACTGCAAAACGGCGACAGAGGGAGAACGGGCTCAGCGGTCACCGTGAAACAGCGACAGAGGGAGAACGGGCTCAGCGGTCACTGTGAAACAGCGACAGAGGGAACACAAAATGCTCTGCACTGGGCGAGGTGCTGCTGAGAAGGGCAATCAATATTATGCGTTTCAACATTTTGCTTTGTATCTTTGCCTTGAGCAATTATTTTTTTATGCTGTAATTCTTTGTCAATGATTTGGCGATACTGTTGATGTAAATCATGCCGGTTAAGGACCTTAAATTGAAATTGAATTGAGAGGAGAGAGTTTACCAGGTTCATCACTTATTTAACCCCAAGAGAGCAGAGACCATTTAAAAAGTATTTATACACTTATGGCCTATCAGAGGGATCAGAAGGGAAGAAGCGAGAGAGAGAGAGAGAGAGAGAGAGAGAGAGAGAGAGAGAGGAGGCAGGTGACAGGCCGTACCTTATCAGGCTGGGAGTTGTTGCGCGGGTGCTGGAAGGTGAGCAGGTGCATTCCTGGGACGTAATTGTCCGTGCGACAGGAGTTGAGATGGGTGAGGAAACGGGTCCGCTCCCCCCACCAGCCATAAGCACCCGAGATCTGGTCCACGCGGCACGCGCTCCGCTCTGAGAAGCCGAAAGGGGGAAAGATGAAGAGGATCGGCCAACAGGTTCACTGGTCCTCCCGGTTACTGATATCATTTGCTTGCAGATGCACTTTAGCACTGCAATGCAACCGCATGTCTACTGATGCAAACATCCCTGGCACAAGTCACTTCGAACACCCCCCCCCTCCTCACCTGACACCGGTAGGCAGGACTCGTTCTGCACACACCAGCCAAAGTCTCCAGGGGCTCGGGGAAGTGAACCAGGCACTCCACTGAACACTAGACAGGACTGGCAGTCCGACAGGAACCGTGCCAATCCCAGACACCCAGTGCTGCCACACTGTGGAGATTATTGGAACTGCAGTCAGAGCACATACGGACGACACTCTGGTGCCGACTTCGGCAGGAAACCCGAGGCAGCGGTCACTCTTACTGGATTGGCTGGCTGGTATTCCCGACAGCGCCCCTCACACCAGCTGCACTCAGGGTTCCTCAGGCACCAGCTCTCATCCGGGGCCTCTGCGCAGACAGCGTCCTGCGACACCATTTCACTGTTACACTCCGCCAGGACAACCACCACACCCCATCAGCACAAAGCGCCACTTTCCAATAATATCAGACCTCCTACAAACAATAATCCTAAAGTCTAAAATCCCGATTGCACAGAACAGAACATGCTTTTAGCAACAGGAGGTTTGAACGGATGCAATTTTAAAGTCCCCGTCCTCAGTTCTCTCTCTCGTTTTTACAGCTACTCCCTGCCCTCCACATAAACCTAGCCTTTTAGTGTTTATTTTCTCTGCTTTTACGCAATTCCAAATTCTCCCTTCGGGTGTCTACTACTGCCAACACTCCCCCATTCTTACTCACCCTGTCTCCGGGGTCACTGCTGACAAACAACGGAACCTTGTAAGCCACAAGGTCTCCACGGGCAACCCCGCTGTAACCCCCAGCAACCAGCAACACGCGCCCTTCCATTACTGCAGCAACATGGGAGTAACGTCCTCTCACGGTTTCTCCTCCTGAGAAAGAGATGAAAAAGCTGTTTCCACAACACATAGAGCAGGAATCCAACTAAATAACACTGGGCATTTCTATAACTTCAGAGAACAGCCACTCTCTAAATTAAACATTTCCACTGTTCAAAATCATAACGTAACTTTATTTCTTAATTCATGCCTATTGAACACAGACTTCTTAATAATAATGAATTTCCTCAACATGTCAGTGAGGTAGGGCAAGTATGACAAAAAAAAAAATGGCTCAATTAGTAGGTGTGGACTTTCTCAAAGTCAGGTTTTATAATAACCTTTCAACAAATCAGGCAAGGTGGAAATAAAACTAGCGACTCCTTTACAATCCCCTTTACACTAACTGTGCAGCGACACCCCTTTCCCCTTTACACTAACGGTGCAGCGACACCCCTCTCCCCTTTACACTAACTGTGCAGCAACACCCCTCTCCCCTTTACACTAACTGTGCAGCGACTCCTCTCCCCTTTACATTAACTGTGCAGCGACACCCCTCTCCTCTGCCCTATTGAGTTCCTCTCCCCTTTACACCAACTGTGCAGCGACACCCCTCTCCCCTTTACACCAACTGTGCAGCGACACCC